>JAVFBW010156200.1:0-11929 GCA_034783835.1 Mopalia ciliata
ATGACGGTATATGGATCTAAACTTATAGATTATCTGTGAACTAATCATCGGCTGATCTGGTAGGCATGTATACTGCAATATACACATGTGCAAACATAAATATACACATGCACACACATGCATTCACACATATTTTACAAATTCATAGAATATATATACATAAGTATATATTTCGGTTCAATTAACAGCGGATGCATTCCAAATTCTCTCCGCATTGATAAAGACCGATTCCATACATACATACATACATACATACATACATACATACATACATACATACATACATACATACATACATACATAGACATACATATTTATTCATTACACATTGTGCTCAAAGATAATTGTTACATCGAAGGGGGAAATAATATATAGATACTATGTAGAAAGTTGTACCTACCAGGTAAGTATCACATGTCCAGAGCCAAGAAAATTACGATAAGGAAAATATTTTTACCAACAGAAAAGAAGTCATTTTGTCCCCGACCCCACGTGATGTTAGTAGCCCGGACTCGTATTGAAATAATAAATTTAGTAGTGCATATTTACATACACATATACAGACATATAAATGTCAACACAATATTGTGCAATATAAAAATACCAACAATTGATTTATAATTTTGTTTTGATTTTCAGTCAGACAGTAAATACTGTTGTTGGTTGAGTTCGCTATAGAATATCGACACTCGCCAAATGTAGCTTGCTGCTAAAACATTACATGAGTAAACTCATTATAGTACTTTCACTGTTCAAATCATGATTTTGATGGTAAAGAATTAATCTCAAACATTCTCAGTTGGAAGGGAATAAACATAAACTATTGTATCGATATTAACAATATCCATAAAAGGGTCTGTTGAATAACTGTGGGAACCAGCTTCCATATAAGGAGTAGTAGTCATTTTGAAATTTCCAGAAGCCAATAAGCGTTAAGTGGGTCATAGTTGTTACCAATAAAAAACGCAGCATTTTTACTCAAGATGTCACGTGATGGGACATAGAAATCCATGCTGATCAAGCCGATAATGTATTTAGAAACAATACTGCACAGTCTTTTATGGTTTTAATTAAGGCGATATTTAGACATATTTACACATAAATTTAGTATTTATCTCTGTGTAATTGACACTGTTCCTAAGTCTGTTGGATTTTTGTTTGATAGTACTGGATAATTTTTAATTATTCACATCAGGCAGGTCCCTCTCGCTGAATACCTGGTGTCGGCTCCCCTCTTCCCTCAGTCGGTAGAACACGTTGCCGTCGAACGTCCACACGCTATGGATGGCATTCTCCTTCTTTAGATTCAATAAAGTTTTGAAAAGATGGTAGCGAGTTTTGGTCAAATCCTCGTTAATGTAAACACGCGAGGCGGATTCCTTTAGACTACGGCGATTTTTCATGAGTTCGGCTCTTTTACGATAAGATATGAAACGAGCGATAATCTGATTCTTATCGGGACCGAGATAGTGAGATCGGGATATATCCTCTTTTGTGATATCTACAGATATAGAATTCGCCAAACGGCATACAGCGTCGTCTGTAGTTTCGTTTGCCTCCAGTGTCAGGCCAGTAAATCGGAGACAATTGCGACGACTATATTGCTCTGCCTTGTCGTGTAATAATGTATTTTCAAATTTCAATTCCATAATTTCATTTGATTGTTGTTCAACTTTGGAATTTAATGTTATTACAGAGTTATTTAGATCTGTTATTTTATTGGTAAGCTTGGTCACCAATTCAGCATTTTGGTTCTGTATGATTTGAACTTGAGAGATAAGGGTGTTCACTCTGTCCTCGCTAGCTGACAGGCAGTCAATCAGTGGGGTTATCTTGCTTGTTACTACATCGTCCACAACCTGGCGTACGACTTTTGACAGCTCAGGCGTACTCACTAGGCTGGTGGACAGGTCAAACTGACCTTCTGCTAAGGCTAAAGTCATATCTGGAAGTGAGTTACGCCTTTTAAGTGGTGGATTAGCTGATTTTATCTCCTTTCTTTTTACACCTGACTTAGGATTACCTTTTTTACTTTTTGATGATCTAGTTGCAATATTGCTTTGAGAATCAGTAACATCACCATCGTTAGAAATCAAATTTGACACTTCACCTGAACCGTGTGGGGCCTCCATACTCACACTCACATTGACATCAAATTTCGTCACCACAAACAAAATATTGTCATCAAAGTTCACAAATCTGCGGTATATATATCAAATCCACAGTAACATAGATGATCACAAAACAGTTTTAGACATATTCACCAAAAATCAGACATCAGTTCCGTCAGATTCCTTCAAAAATCACCCAAACTACCTCTGCGTCGTTCACACCCTGTCGACCACTAGTAGCGCCATATAGAACCATTGTGTACTCTTTTGTCTGGGTAAGGTATCAATGCTTGATCAATCAATGAAAATGACTGATCACATTTCATTGCCAATTTTGCCTGAGTTTGCTTCTATGTGCATCCCTATTAGAAGAGCTTCTGTGACCTACATGTTATCTGGACCTTCGCCTATTAGGCAGTGATAGTCGTCCCCCCTCCCCCACTTTTACAAACCTGGTATCCGCCACCGACTAAATCGTTACTGGAATGGTCAAGTATTCCATCCTTCAAAAATGTATAACATACGAAATGTCTGTATGTTAGACTACAAAGACAGGAATGAATATCCATCCATACGTATAATGACCCATTTATTTTCATTAAAAATTAAACATGGGACAGAAATCTAAACGATACCTGAGCTCATCACCGTGCAGTCAACTGATATCTGAATCCAAACTGGATTTTATTTCTTTTCAGAGCTGGTAGTTTTAGCCATAACGGAAAGCAGTTTTCAACTTATGATGATGACAACGATTTCGCCTTTTGGAATTGCGCTGCGGAGTGGTCAAGTGGCTGGTGGTTTCACCAATGCTTTTATGCAAACCTAAACAACTGGCACGTTGCCTCTGAAACAGTAAGATTATATTTTTGTTATTGTGCGTTTGAAAATCTATACGTCGGTAGCTATAGGTCAATGGGTTGTGTAGCTACACAATTTATGTGACAAATTTATAATGCCAACGGCATCGAGGACATTCACTACCCCTTTGGTATAAGAGTGATACACCTAAAAGAAATGAACGATGTTTGCCCATTTTTGAATGTTAATATTTTCGGCATCTCGAGTTGTCGAGTGATTAAAGTGACTTGCGTTTGTTGTCAGTGATGCAGTGACTTACTCACAGGATCTTGGGTTCGATCTTCGAACGGGCTTCAACATGAACATTTTTCTGAACTATGAACTAAGAAGGTTTTGTGCTAAAATTCTACTCAGTCTCTAGAAAATGTAAACAATCGTTATCTTTTCTGTTAATTTTTTCCACAGTTCTATGGCATTCAGTGGCCCACATGGATCCAGGAACACCCTTTCAAAAGCTCAGAAATGAAAATCAGACCGCATCTGGAGTCATCAAGAGAACCGCGACCATTTCGATGCCCTGTAATCTAAAAGAGTATATTGTCCATCAACATGGTCATCAAATAAATGCAGTTGCATATATTTAACTCACAATTTGTTAACAGTTTATATTAAAACCTGAAAAGACTTTAGTATGGATAACAACTTCTTAATTTAATGAATACTACGTTTATAGCTCATTCAAAAGATAGTTTTGTAGTCTTTTTGAAAGTAAATATTTTCCTCTGGAATGAAATAGAAACGTAGTATCCAATAAATTAAGAAGTTGTTATCCATACTTAAGACTTTCCTTTTTTAACATACTTCTGACTTCATAATACCATTTAAAGAGTTTGTACAAATGCTCGAGAAGCAACCCCATATTTATGCCTTTTGAACTGTAAAAATATCAAACTATGATCTGTCGGGCGAATGTTTTAAACCAGTCACCATGTAGACTTTGCGTCCAACAATTTCTATTGCAATACTTAAGGACTCTACCGTTAATCAGGAGTAAAAAATGCGACTCTTATCATTTCATTTCTAATAATTGTTTTTAAAATGGACCCTTGTTTGTAACTCTTTTTTTCTAAGAGGGTTTGAGATTTTCTTCCAAACTTGCACGTCTTTGTAGACAAGTACTTAGACTAAAAACACAGTCATAGGGTTTTTCCAAATTCAAGGTAGTTTTTGAACAATTGATCAAAATATATGTAAAAAATAAAAATCTGCTCGCAAAGAATATTTGCTAAATATCTTCAAAACGAAAATCAATATCAAACTAGAGCCTCAAGGCTTTGATATGGTGCTATTGCCTATAGTCATTTCAGACAAAATGTCCATATACAGAGGTACATATGACATCTAATACAAGTACCCACACCATTTTGCTTGTATTAGAGAAGTTCTGATGACCTCAGAATGAGGAATAACTTGGAGTATTACATTATCAGAACATTCAATCCTGTATTTGAAGCTGAACCACCTTTTTCGGGTTATCTCAGTAAATGATAGGACACCATTTATACAAAACATGTATAAATGCACATGTACATTATCAACTAGCATTTGACACGGTCAGCTATTGTCAATTTAATAGTAAAACGGGTGTATTTCACAATATCTATGCATAATTATTTTCGAAACAGATACAGAATGTCTCAATTCGATATTATAAACAAATTATGAAAAAACTAGATTGAATTACTTCAAACAATTGGGCTTGAAAGAGGTAAAACTGTCGTCAAATAGATCAGAAATACCATTTTACCCATTCTCTCTGCTATCATTTTTCAGTGTACCGTACTTGGAAAAATGCCTACTCCTCAGTTGTTTTTATACCTACAGAACTTCATTTTAACATATAAAACTAAAAAACGGTCATTCAGATTTTTAATATCTTTTTTTCTTTTATTAGATAAAGTTATAAGAAGTTGAAATTTCACTATAACGAAGCTATATCCTGCTCGCCAACAGCACCGTCAATACGATTAGGTAATAAGGTAGCTTTACCATTGCTATTCTTAATTCTTAATAAATTTTAAAAAGTCTTGACTAGAATTTGTGTGATTTGTAGTTTTGGTGTCAGACTCGTTTTGAAGGCCTATCTTTTAACATTAGAGTAAGACTACCCTCTCCGTTTCCGACGATTTATTAAACAAATGATACAAGAAAATCAATTGAACTAATACCAAACTCGATAAATAACATGAATTTAAGCCACATTTGACATTTAAGCTAAGTTTCTTTTAAGTTTCTGAAATTCGCCAAATATCAAGTGTATATGGTGTGTATAGCTGTAAGCAGGTCATTGACATCTGCATGGTCATCGTAAACAAAGTTAAATGTTGTTGATGAAAGAGTTCTATCACTTTAATATATTAATCCATCTATATATCATTACTGGAGAAGAAACCTCTTCATTTTTATAATTCACTTTTATTGCTAGATACTATACACTACACCATTGATGCATTTGAGGTAATTTCCTTTGTTTCCTTACAAATCGCGCCGATAGCGTTTAGCATGTGTTGTTGCTGTGCGGGCTGACGGCATTTATTTCGTTAACAGTGTTTAATAAAATAGTTTTAAACAAAATCTAAGCAGGCAAACCATTTTATCTTGGAAATCAAACGGAATTACTAATTTTGCTTTGAGAAAGGCGAGACAACCAAACACAAATCTCGTCCTATACATGTTGCATGTTATGTCATCAGAACAAAGAACCGATACAACGTCGCTTTCAATGGAAAATTATTACAAGAACAGTCGGACCGATGACCAATGACCTATAAATAGGCTTTCCTGTGATGAGCTGAGGCTTTCAAGGAGGGTGTCTTAAACACGATCACTTGGTTGGCTTTAAAACTAGGCTAACAAACTCGATAAGCGAACATAACCCGCTCACGACTGACTATGCGTATTAATATTGATCTTCTAAAACAGCTAAATCAGCCTTAATTTAGACATTTTACCGGTTAGATACTATACTTTGGTTCAGGCTTATACAATTCAAGACACAAAATCCTAACAATCAACAGGCTTTCAGAAATGCTCTTTTTTAATGTTGATGCGCGGATTTAGCTAAAAATGAGTAATCTTTCTCAATTTGTGACGATTACATAATGGGGCTATGCTATAGCAAAAGCCCCGTACAAAATGCTTGGCAATTTTTTAGAATAAGGCTTCAAGATAGTCTAAGCCAAACGTCAAAGACTTAGTGCAAATAATTTTCGACAAATAACAATCTAAGGACTCTTTCATAATCTGGATAATGCACAAAGTTTGACAAACAAATTTAGTTTTTAAGAATGTTTTTTAGATTTAAATTGTAAATTGCGTGCTTCAAAGATTAAGTGTATCGAACGGCGGAAGGGATTAACGTGATTATCTCACCTCAACTGACTACAGGCTGACTATTACCACAAACCAGTTAGCGAAAGGCCAACAGAACAATTGTATGACTGTGCGGATGTGTATTTGAACTGAATAGTAGACATGGAGAAGAACTGTTTGTGGGTGTAATAACTCACATTTATACAGACTACTTATGCCCCCAGCAGGACTTCTACTGACAGTCGTTAACAAAGGTGTGAACGAAATCAAAGACGCCGACGGCACTCACATTTCAGAGGTAAAACTGCTATTTTAAGACATTTTTATTCATAAAGTATGTATTAAAAAAATTTGTGCAATAGATAAAACTTATTTCGCCTTGTCATGCAATTAAAATATATTGTTTATTTAATTTGTTTGAAGTAATCTTGAAACAAATCGGAATTTGATCATTTACACACGTTTAGGCTGTTTTCTCAGCTTTCGATTTTCTTGATTTTTATCATTAAAATCCTTTATTTCTCGTAAACTACTTGCAGTAAGTCTTTAAAATTTGGCACACCCAATCTTAAAACAAATCTAAAAAAAAATCATTTCGACCAGTTTTTTATATTGATTTTTTGTTTTGAAGATATCTAGCAAATATTTTTTGAAGGCCAGATTTTTAATATTTACATATACTTTTATCAATTATACAAAAACTAACTTGAATTAAAAAAACAACCTATGACGGTATTTTAGATTATATCCTTGTCAACACAGACATGAAAGTTTGGAAATAAAATCTCAAACCATGTGAGCAAAATAAAAGTTACAATCAATGGTCAATTTCTAAAAAGTATTTGACGTTTTTCTTTATACATGCTATTAAAAATAAAATGAATCATAATATGATATTATATTAAGACTCTTGAAGTCCTCTGCTTTATAGATGTATTTGATGTTTATATAATCATCCTTTGGAAATACCACTGAAAGCCGTGAAAAGATAAGATTCGAATTTTGTACTCCTGACTAACGGTACAGTCCTGAAATGATACAAATCAAGAAAAATGATTGCTGTTAAAACAGACTAAACGTATGTAAATGATTTGAACTCATCATTGTTTTAAGATTACTCCAATTAATTTAATAAAAGCATGCATTAATTTTTGTAAATAAATAATTTCAAAACAATGTTTGGCAGTTTTTACGAAATTTGAATGACGTCGACTTCACCGATTTTTTTCACACCTTTGTTAATAACTATCAGCAGATGTCCAACTTGGGGAGTGAGTAGTCCCTATGAATGTGTGTTCTAACACCCAAAAGCATTTGTTCTCCATGTCTGACTGTAAATTTAGATACCAAATTATATGGTGCTAAGTTATTTTGTTTGAAAATAATTTGTATATAGTTTCATTTTATAGCAATGTTTTATTATGTTAAGTAATTGGTTACGGTTTTATACTGTATTTGTAATTCCCCTTTTTATCATTTAAACTATATTGGTATTACCTTCTGAACTTATCCCATATTAAAATAAATACTACGGATTTATTTTTTTTATCTATGTTTTCCTCTGTGTAATTAAACTTGAAAAAATATAGCTGATGTCTATGGGTAAAACTTTGTGTTAATTTGGATCTGCTTGCAAATATAAGCACGAAACTTCCACTGAATAGAATAAACAAGATTTAATTAAGGACGGTAGCAGGGAATAGAATAATGTTACCTATGATCTAGTTAAAATACAGACCGTTAACTTAGTAGAGATTTGAGAAACCCGTCCCCGGGTCAGAGGCCAATTCCACAAAACTTTACTAAGACTTAGTGCTCAAGGCTGTTATTTTGATTTAGCTAATCCGGGTTTCATTTTGGGATGAAGTACGTTCCACAATGTCATTTTGTATGGTACTTAGTTAATCAAAATACATTAATGGCATAGGGGGCCTAAATAGGAAGTCTCTAGTGACTGGAGGAAAATATGTTAAGGAATATGTGTTCAGGTGCAATTTCTGCAAGTCAATGGTTTGAGAACAAGTTTGACGCTGTTGCAGCGGAAATTGCATAGATTGACAGGTGTAGGAATGGTATATTTGCTAATGAAACGGGAGCTGATCACTCAATAACATCACAAAAAAGATAAATTTACTGAAAGTGATTTATTAGTCATTGGTATGGGAGACAGCGGTAAAAAACTAAAAATGTGATAAGGCCTATTTTTTATGACAAATGGCAATGATCATGGCAGTGTGACAACTGTAAAAGTTTAATTTTGCAATATGTCCAAGAGCTGAGTTGTTTGTAGGTAGACAAAACGCGGACAAATGTTGAGAGCTGTTAATAGACATTTGGAAGATTTAGATAGCTATAATGATTCCATTATTAATGAACAAACTCTGATGCAATTGAGCCGCTTCATTCAGATGTTTTGTCAAATGAGACAGTAAATGAGGCGGAGGAGTTGGATATTTATGCAGCAGTTATAACTGTGGTCTATACTTGGTCTTATTGATGACATTAACTTCAAACATCCTTTCCTATTGGTTTGTTTTTAAGTTGCGACTGAGCAGCTCTATAACTCACTGTCTGTCTGTCGGTCGGTATGTCGGTCGGTCCAATTTTCCCTCGTGACGACGTGAACAGGATAGAAGCATGGTCAGCAAATTGTATTTAGATTATATGCATCTGGTGTGTTTGGGGCTATCATTCTGGACAAAATGACCTTTAAAGACTAGTTTAGGTCCACATCTCCAAGGACTTTCTACGGTTATGATTTTACATCCGCTAAGAATTTACTAGGACACCAAGACGTCTAAAGGAAATAGACCACGGGAAGGCCACTTAGCTTAAATAAGTTCTCCTCTAGACTGGTCCAGTGTGTTTTATTGGAATG
This sequence comes from Mopalia ciliata, assembly GCA_034783835.1. Taxonomy (NCBI): domain Eukaryota; kingdom Metazoa; phylum Mollusca; class Polyplacophora; order Chitonida; family Mopaliidae; genus Mopalia; species Mopalia ciliata. Next base: position 9,163 of record JAVFBW010156200.1, read on the forward strand.
TTACCAGTTGAAATGTTCAGGAATTTTATGCTTTTTTTCTGTGGGAATTTATATCTTATTACACACTTTATCCACAAATGAATTTGAAAATTTTGCAACTGAGTTACTGAATCTCTTTGTACGCCACTTTGGAGAGCTCTAGGGAATTTATGTTACAAAATGCATGGGCTTGTCAATTTGTCAAGAGAAGTAAAACATCACGGATCTTTAGATAATTTCTCTGCATTTGACATGAACACTATTTGGGGTAACTAAAATGCCTCATCAGGAAGCCTAGAAAGACACTTTGATCAGATTGTGAAACTGAGGGGGTGTCAGGTTTGCCTGAAATCAAAGAGACATGTTCCCAGTTTAAGAAAGAATCAAAATACTTACAAAGAACTTACAGGTTCTTTGTCTTTCAATGTTCTTCCTTTTTGGCTAATGCATTTCATTTGTGATAGCTCTCCGGTAGAAAATTTTAGTAGATGGTATCCATCACTCGTTTTTCACTAGTTGATTCTGCCCATCAATCTCCAGTGTCAAGGAATAGCTAAGGGCTGGTTAAACAAGGTTTCTTTTGGGTTTCTACTAATTGCCAGTAGTCGCAATTTATTATGTATCTGTAGTAAACGTAGTTCAAATTAATGGTCCTAATTCAAGGTTTTGTGCCATGCTTGACGGTATTTCACTTACATGGCGATGGTCTATTAAAAAAACAGCTGACACTAGCACAACCATAACATGTGAGGTGTTGCAATATTGTGAAAAGGTAAGACAACATTGCTACTCTGTCCTCTCAGATAGTCAATTTGTGCACAAGACTATGTAAGAAAACCTAGTTAAGGTCTACTCCAACTCACAAAAAGTATGTTCTTTTAAGTATATTTTAATTGAAGATGTTGTGTCATACAGTCCCCTTAACATACACATTAAAATGCAGTTTTGCACACAGAAGAGCTCTTCAGAAAGGAATGTTAGCTTGTTATCTCTTAGTATTGACTCTTTTATTTGCAATGTGTAATTGTTTTGTGTTAGTGATATCGTTGGTGATTTCGTTCACCAGTAAACTTTCATGCCATCATTAAAATTCAATAACCTCAAGTACATGTGAAAATCCTCAAAGGAAAACGCAGGGGTTCGCATAAATCTTTGTACCAGATTGAAGAATATGCCCAGATTGTTGGTTATATATAGTATACGCCTGTGTATTTTTTTAAATAATTGATGATAAAGAAAAATGCGCATGACTGAGAAACCTATTTTGGTGTCAACGTAGTATATATCCTTATTCATTTTTTTGTATTATATTCATACTTGTCACTTAACACATCTGTGTTAATAAGGGCTCCATTAGCTCCAAACGAGATCGTGCGCATTTAAAAAAAGACAAATAAAAATTGAAGAAGTGTAGATCAATTTTGTTATCCTATCATTTCTTTCTCTGACACAATTCATGTATTAAACTGACTGATTGGCTGGTTTGTGATGTTGGCCGATCAGTGTTTCAGTTTCAACATTAAGCACATAAGCATTTTCTTTTTTGTATTTGTTGCAGATGTTCATTAGATTGAGCTGGGTAATACCAAGACCTGGATATTGTACTCGTATTTATAATTATAAGCTTCCATGAGAATGCAATGTACCAGAATTAGGGGGAATTAATATTTTCTTAAAAAGCTTAAGAACTAATACGAAAGTTTTGAATTCCCTTTGCGAAATGACGTTTCCGCTTTATGGCATGGTAGGGCAGCCTGTCTATACTTTAACATTGCGGGTTGTTTATTTTCGGGAAAATGTAGCTTTAAAATTGTAACTTTTGCAAAAAATTATACTTTAATCCATAGGAAAATGATATTGGTAGATTTTTATGAACGTTTACGTGTTATTTTGCAATATTCCCTATACCACCCATTTTAAAAATTGTGGATTACCCCTACGTTGGCGTAAACCGATAACGTTATATAGCAAAGGGACATCAGTCTGTTGTCGTAACGTCATAACTGGAAACCCCCGTATTGAAATTGCTTGAAGGAAATATACTACACATGACACATGCGCTTGGCCCTGAATTAGCATTCCAACATGTTACTTGTAAACCTGCGGTTGTACAGACCCCGATCCCTAATGGGACCAAGCAAGGATTGCAGTGTGTTGACCCATATATGACACACTTGTGTCCCATATTAAATACAATAGTTTTATAGGGTCGTTTTTAATGCAAGCCTGTATTATATGAGGCCCATATAGGGCAGTTATATGTCCCATATTAAATACCCTTAAGGGGCCCAGATAGTTATATGGTGCAAATATGCTTGGTGCTCACCTGGGAAGCCATTGTAGGATTCACGTCTTTGCCCATATGGGTGTCACGTGGAACCCGTGCTGTATTGATAACTGCGATGAAGCTAAGGATAGCTTTACACAGTCTATCGCAGCCATTTAAAGACATAACACACATTCCCCGTCAAAAGGAATGGCCACTCGTCCCCTCCATTACGCAGAATATATATTCGTTAGCAAATACACCATCACTTCACCTGTAAATCTATGCAGTTTCCGCTGCAACAGGCGTCAAACCTTTTCTCAAACCATTGACTTGCCGAACTCGAACCCGATCATGCCTGCTTAACATATTTCTCTCCTTTCGCTAGAGACTTTCTATTTGGGCCCCCTATGTCATTAATAAATAAGTACGGTACGCAATGACGTTGTGGAACGTATTTAATCCAACAATGAAAACCGGCTTATTAATGTCAAAATAACGAACTTAACCAACTTAAGACAT
>JAVFBW010156211.1:0-11929 GCA_034783835.1 Mopalia ciliata
AAAGAGATCCAAATGCAATCAATCCAAAATATCGATGCTTTTATCAATATAATTAGTCTCCTTTATAAACAAGGCATTATTTTCGTTGAATTATTTCCTTTAAAAGTACAAGAACAATTTGGTCGGTAAGCGCTTTATTTTCGACTGATTATCCAACTACAATCTCACTTATCTTAAAACTACTGACTTTAGATCCAAACATGTAGTCAACAACAGGCATAAAGCTCTCGAACAAAATGCAGTAAAAATGTCATAACCAGCTTTGCTTAACTAAATAATAACAGTTTAAGGACACGTACTATGGTATGCCTAACAAAACCCGATGATATTTTTGCACGTGGTAGTACCATACAATTGCCGTGGTGAAACTATATAAAAACGCACATATGCAATATGTATTATTATTAAATCAAAACGTGGCAAGACAGTCTGACCCTATTCTAACATGAAAAATACGCATATTGGAGTCAATATGAATTTTTTTTCCTTCTTTGGAGTAGTCGCTTACTCTATTATGTTAAGCTCGTCAATGGAAATTCTATTACAAGTTTCTTAATAAACCTTAATCTCGAGATGTGTTATGGGTAACCTACAGACATCTGGAGAGAAGGTATATGGTGTATCAGGTATTGTTACAAATGTAGCCAACAAGATATGCTGTATGTTTTAAGAATAAATCAGCCTACAAATAAGTATATCAGAAATAGAGACATTAACTTATGAGTATGTCCGGCAAAGAGAAGGACTGTTACAGCCTGCCTGATACAGAGGGTTGTTTCGCCTTAACCAGAGAGTCATTTAGATTCTTGTTTCTCTCTCTATATATATATATCTATGAACATAATTTTGTTAAAATATATAATTAGAGCAAAAATAGCAAGACTGTCAGGTATCTTGTCGGACATAGGTATGGTCAGATTGTTTACCTCTCCCAGATCAATGTTAACATTCAAGCCTTACATTCTATAAATAATGCAAGTTACCTTTATTTGCAAATTGACTATATACATGCTTATTGCAGGTAGGTAAAACTTGCTACATGATAATACGCTTCAGTACTCAATCCCTTTTATCTGACAGTGAAGATGAAATATTCCTGACTTTCTGCCAACAAAGATTGTATACCCACTAGCTTGTGACGAGAATTTGTTTTAACAGAGATGTGTATTTTAACACATGTATTTCACTCGACACGAAAAGATCTAATATAATTTGTCTCATTAATTATTCTTCTTTTCTAGAACAGATACAGGTATTTCTAGTTTTCATTATTTTGGTTTATGTACCAGAGTGCCAAATGCCTTGCCTAAATAGATAACTGATCATAAACTAATTAACAAATTAAAAATAGAAAGGGAGGCCAATTCGCGATGCTATTGGTTTGTTAACAATTTATTAAAAAAAACCAAATCTTACTGGAGTCTATTTTATGACCGATTAACATCCTGTCGAGATTCCTAAACTTTATGTAAGGAAATGACTGAGATAGAATCCATTTATCTACAGGTCCGTTTTAGAAAATCCAAAAGCCTGTACAAGGATTCAGCACAAGGGCTGATGTCTCTCAGAATTGACACATGCTCGATTGACGTTAACCCGACGAGGGGTTCAGATTAAAAGAACTGGGCTGATGGTTTTATTTCTGCTGTACGGACATGACGGGAAGTAACAATGCCCAGAGAGTATATATTACATTAGCGACAATACTGCTGGGTTAATGGGGTGTAAAGAGAGAGGTGGAATGTAATGGACTCGATCAATTCTGTTAACACGGGATTAAACTGTCTTCCAAAGAATGGAGAGACGCTGGTTGTCATTGTGGCTGACTGCACAGTGATTGTACAGCAATACGGTCAAACTGCCGAACAGTCTGAATAGAAGGATACCATTTTAAGCTGTTCCAGATAAAACGAAATATTTAATTAAAGGAGTTTTCTAATGTCAGGGTGACAACTATCTCGTGACAACTTATAGGATCAAAAAAATCGATCTTAAAAAAAAAAAAAAAAAAAAACAAAGGTGAAAAAAAAAGATAGAGGATTACGAATTTGCAGATATTGGAGTGTGAAACAATTGAGTTCAACTCAAGGGTATTTCACTTATATGATGACGGACACAAATACAGAACATCATAAACAAATCTGCTTCCCATTACCCTCTAGCTCTGCGAACCCCAGGGCAACAAAAAGCAGCCTCTTTTATGGCCTCTTACGATCGACCGAGGAAGCCGAGGGAGTATTCTGCAGTGCCATGCAGTGGACCACCCGCTCCCTTACGGGGCAGTAAAAATATCAGATTTGGCGATTTCCTGTAGAACACAACTAACAGAGATCAAAAGACGTCTATTTACCCATTATATGTAACCTTCATACTTGTAATGCCTAGTGCGGATTGATTTGTAACATCAATCTATTTCCACTCCAAAGGTGATGTCGTAAACAATCGTGGAATCTAGACTAAGAAGAAGTGATAAATGACCGGAAAAAGGCGTATTGTTTCTCCAGGGACAAGCAGATGAAAGCGAAATATTACCCACAAAATATGTTGGGTGGATAAACTAATATATAATTTGAAGCAAAATATAAAGCGGAGTTTGTTTCGAGTGCTATTTTCGTGTTGTTGAATTTTTACAATTCGCACTATCTCTAAACTGTTTCCCAATCATCAATTCATTTTGTTGGAAAAGTTAGTTCTAATTATATTGCATAAAAAACATTGAAAAAAAAAAAATTAGGACAAACTCGAATTTTAATCGAAACTTGTCTAAATATATTACGTCAATAGTTGTCTAAGTTTAAAACTTTCACAGAAATGTGACTTTATAGTTTTAATGGTATATATATTCTATATTAATCCAGCTTGACTTTGACTTTGTCCGTCATCTGCTAACCATTTAAGAAACAGACAAACAATATCCTGATCATCGTGGCTCGCTACAAAATACAGCGAGATATTATTTTTCATCAATATTAAATAACAGTATCTGAATTGTTCTACGATTTCATTATATATGTATAGAAAAAAAAAACGCAAGGTGAAGAATTATACCGACTTTTGGGAAAGCGCTAAGGACTTTGAAGAGCAAATGTAATTGTTAGTAAGAATTAAGGAGTAAAACTTATTGCTGAATACGGGGCATGTTAACAACAGTTAGGTCATTCACTTCACGCATTTCTTATTTCAAAGATAAACGCTATAGGAAGCTATGAGAAAGCGAGATTATATAACGAGCTTACTCTTGAATCAGCTCAGACGTAATGTTAACACAATAAACCTGCTATGGCTTCGAATAGACTAAAGAGATTCACATTAAACTCTGCTAATGGTGACCTCGAGCAAGGAGACCCGACGAGCGACCCATTCAATTAGATATAGACATAAGCCATAGCTTCCAGATAGACACTGATCAGACAAAATCTCCAATAAGTACGTTTAATGGCTGCCATTGAGCCAAATCGACCCGTTGGCGATGTCTTAACTAGGTATGCGTCGGATATATCACATCCGAGGCCTCCATTAAACTGTGCTGTAAGCATGTTGCGTTTAATTTCTTTAGACAATTTATCGATCAAACATAATATACCAGAACGACATTCTGTTTCAAATAAAATGTCCTCGTCTCTTAAATAAAATAGCGGCAATGGAGATCAAGCCTATATTTGTCAATAAGGTCTGGTAAAGCTGCCTTCTGGTCAAGGTCATGTTGGCCTACTGCCCTCTATCTTTGATTCATCCGTCGACTGATTCCTTGATTGATGAAGGAATTAACCCAAGTGTTCCACTGGAACGCTAACTTCTCAACATTTTGGTTTCCGTTTATTCATTTTGCGAAGCCTTTTGCGACACAGATGTATTTATTCCCTTAATCATCAACTCGATTAAGCACTTATTTAATTTTCCCCAGCACGATACAATTGGAATTTACCAAGAGACAACCTTTTCACCAGTCGTGCAAATGATCTACTTTGGAGAATGTACACTTTTTACACAGCCGAGTAAACAAAAATCGATGTCACGCAAACTCTTCTTATGTATATTTTTCGTAATTAAGGATAACACTTTCTTAGTTTGAAGAGGTTCTGTTCAAACTAAGAAATAATCACAAATCCTGTTAATATTAACTTTCTAAAGTATATAAAATCCCCCTCCTTTTGTGAGTGTTGATCTGTAGATTTTGAACTTTAGAACTCCACCCAATCAGGAAAACCTCGTGGGATTCTTGTCATCACTACGAACGTTAGGGATGGGTATAGACATACTATAACAATGTGCATTTTGTTAACAGCAAGTCATTTACCACCTTGTACAAACGATCCAGAGGCAACAGTTCTTGAAACTTGTAACGTTATAACCAATCATTTTAGATGCCCCCCGCCCCCCAAATTAACACCAGATATATTATTATGTATTTACATATTTTGGGGCTATAAATCTACTTTTAAGAAACGATAATAATGAAGTTGTACAGAAATAATGTACTAAACCTATCAATTAAAAACATTCCCATTAATATGTTACTTCCCATTAAGTTAAGTGATACACATATTTTAGTTTCATTTTACTTTCAACCTTTATAGTTCGATTACATTTTCTTATTAAATAAGGCTTTGTTGCTATAATCCGTTTTTTAAAATTATGTAAATATATGTAATATGGGAACGATGTTTATATAGGGAAAGCCTGTTCATCAATCCCAGTTTCTCTCTTGAAATAAAACACTGTTTAAAACATCCACAGGCTTGAGTAAACCAGGACAGTTTCATGAGGCTTTTGAATAGTTCGATTTAATTTCGGAGTATACTATTTTCTATATTATATTCGAGGTGAAAAAAACATTTCGAAACTGTGAATTTAAAAAGAAACGCGGACTATGTTAACTAGTTTATGTGAAGCATCCGATGGGATTTTTATACTGGCCATCTTCCAAACTTCCAACTTGTACTCTGCATCTTTATTTAAGAAACGGACGACCATTTTGTTAAAATATTGTTCTAAGGCATTGGTATTCCAACTACGTTTAGAATGTCTTACTTATAACATCTGATGTGTCTATACCGATAAGATTCCGTTCGAAATCTATTTGTGGTTTATCATATGCTGGCTGTGTGTAAATGCATAATATTGAAGGCGGGTTAACGAGGCTGTTGGGACAGGTAGCCTAATCAGGGTGTAAACAAAAACCGTTAACTGAGAAAACCTCACCGACTCAAACCAAACTTATTACTTGAACAAATATATGGAAAAGCGTTTGAAGATATTTATTATAATTCATTTGAATCATGTATATTTTTATAACAAACTAAGCACTAAATATTTACCTTTTCCGTAAAGGAACAAGTTGTTCTGTAGTTTTAATGATTTATCTATTGTAAATAATCCAGCAGCTCACCGTGGATAAGGGTCTATATTTAAGTATATAGTTTATCGCTCCAACACAAAACACTTCAGCATATGGTTGGTAATGGCCATCTGATATATTCAGACCAACGATAACAGTTTTGACAGACAAACAGACTGGTTTAAAATAGAACTGTATTTTTAGCTGAATATACAAATTTTTTACGCCGGCTTTTTCAGATTACAGGCGGTCTACTTCAGTACTTGAACTCAGAATTCACACTATATGAGCTGCACTAGACATGAATAGTGTAATATTAAATGTCCACGCGCATAAATAAAAAAATATTTTCATCTGACAAAACATCTTTCCATGAAGTGAAATTTTGTTTTTGTTTTTGATATTTAATTAAGCGAAAAAAAGATTTAAAATAGGTAAATCCAGAACACTTGATTGGTCTGAAGCTTGCCGTATGCATGTGGGAAGGATTCATTGTACAAACCCCATACATCGACGTATCCTAGCGTGAAAATCTTAATTGGCGTGATATCTATTAATCGACACATCACTCAACACCATCAGCTTTATTCATTAACAAAAATGACCAAAACTTAACGGGTGTATCCTTTTAATACTGTTTGTACGTATCCAAGATGTAAAACCCTTTCTCAAACACAGTTACCTTGCTAAGCACAACCAATATTATCAAGAAGAGGGACCAATCTCTCTCGATTTCTATTTGACAATATTCTCTTGGACATAAGTCCCCTCGACATCTGCTCCCTACGTATTATATCTTAGCATTTTAGTTTCTTTGAGAAAATGTTTCTTAGTTTCGGATCAAAATCATCAAGTCCTTAATGGAGCAAATGCGTACATACAGAGCTTTCATACAGGAGGGAATTCACTGATGAGGCTGTGCAGCAGGGGATAATACTGGATGTATCAGGTAGAGTCAGTAGGGGCGAATACTGGATGTATCGGGTGGAGTCAGTAGGGGAGAATACTGGATGTATCGGGTAGAGTCAGTAGGAGAGAATACTGGATGTATCAGGTAGAGTCAGTAGGGGCGAATGCTGGATGTATCAGGTAGAGTCAGTAGGGGAGAAAGCTGGATGTATCAGGTAGAGTCAGTAGGGGCGAATGCTGGATGTATCAGGTAGAGTCAGTAGGGGAGAATGCTGGATGTATCAGGTAGAGTCATTAGGGGCGATTACTGGATGTATCAGGTAGAGTCAGTAGGGGCGAATACTGGATGTATCAGGTAGAGTCAGGTGGGGCGAATACTCGATGTATCGGGAAGAGATAGCTGGGTAGAGGTCGTGATCGGAAGAGTATTACACAAGATGAATTATGGTACTCACTCGCCTTTGTATACACTATCACCCAGTAGTGCAGACCAAAGGTCTTTCTGGGAATTCTAAACTTATTTTACGTTCTAATCTTAAACTTATCATGTTATTGAATATGTTATTTAAGTTTGGCAGACGTGAAAATTAGAAAGTAAAATAATAATGACCTGCTAAAGATACAACATTCCACGCCGATAGCATAACTATTGAACAAATGCAATTCAATTACACAAGTACAATGGCAAAATGATAGTTTCGTTTAATTCTTGAACTGATCTGTATCAATGACGTGTAGCTTGGCAAAAGGTTTTATGACTAACATTGACTTTATAAATTTAGACACTTTACAGGGAACAATTGAGGTGCTTTTCAACACTGAGAGTGATTCTTATAGGCTCTGTTGAAATCCGGTTCCACAGAGACGTGCGGTTACTTTATTTAGACAGATGACTTAACTTTCCTCTTCAAAACATTTTTATTTCTAGTGTTGGCTTTTAATTTATGATTTAAAACTTTCTCCTTGAATCTCTGAATTTAAGAGTAATTCTCTTTTGATGCTTGATCAAGCGACTGGCATTTACACCTTGCACTTGCTTTTCGAAAATGCCTTGATGTAATGTCCTGTTTGGAGAGTGTCTAAACAGATACGGAATTGGCCAACACAGGTAGGCTGAGATCTTTCCATTGTTCAATAAGAAGCGTCTAGTGAAAACTTTATGTCAGGAAACCAGTTCAAATTAACCAAGTTTATTACCCCGGTCTGTTTCCGAACATCGCATCACGTTTACACCAAACTCTGTCGGAGAGCGGATCTAGATCAGGAATGTCAAAAGCTGTCAGCGAGTTGGCCATATAACGGTCTCAGATTAATGGGGCTAAAATAGGATTTAAAGGTCTACTCTACTGATTGATGAAAAGGTAGTATTATTTTAAGAATATATATTACATTAGCCAACATATAGAGACTCTATCTATCCCGCTAATCCCGTGATGGAAGAGGCATACACTCTGTGGAGAGGAAGCAGTATTAGCCGTGTTTAGTCAACCTGACCCTGGTGGATATCCGGATTAGTCCGTTTAATGCAGAACTATGACAGATGGTACATTGCTGTTCATTAACTGTAACTATTAGTTGATAAATACAGTGGAAATATCCGCGAAAAGTACCAACCATTGTCTGTCTGTTTTTTTTTTTTTTTTAGGGTTAATATTGTACAGTACTCAGGGTATTTAGCATATGCGATTATGAATTGCTTTTTCCCATTGTTGTTGACTTAAATCCGGGAGAGTCCCGGATAAAATCTCGTATAAAACAATCCCTGAGATTGCCGGAGTCACATTCTGTAACTCCCTCAACTGCCTGAGATAGACAGGCGGATTCACGGCCGAGCTCTAAACAACTGAACTATTATCGACCACAAACGTTTGGTTGGCACGGTCAAAACTACAATTGTGCAATAAACGTACAGAAACACTCAGAAGAATTCCTTGTTATATAACACCCCCGTCAAGCTGGGTTGTTTGAATTCACACTTTGCCATAAGGGTTGTTAAAATAAACATCGACATTGCAAAACGTGTCATAATGGGGTGTGTCAACAAAGACGTTTAAATCTTCATGGAAATCAACCATTCTAGGGAATTGAAATACTCCAATGAATAATATTTCGTCATCTAACGGAACAGTAATGCATTGCCACTGTTTAACGTGTCTTCACTTCTCGCTATCCCCAGGTGAATAAAGTCGATAGTAGGTTGAATATGAGCTTGATGGCGACGGCTTGGAAGAATCTTAGACAAACACTCATCTTGCAAGAAATTACTAGTCATTTTTGAAAGTTTAAAAGATATCCACAGAAAATATAATAATCGCAAATACGGGCCTTTACACACGCCCAATAATTGAGGGAGGAAACAAGAGTATAACCCGTAACAACCGACGACTACTAGTAAACTAGTGTAATCTGCATAAATGAAGCAATCGGCCTCTGAGGAACCCATATTATTGGCGAGGTTTCGGAAAACGTTGGAGCAAACCCTCTACATAATCAACCCCCTTCCAAACTCACACACTTACAGCTATGATCATGTTCCAATTTATTGTATATCTATCTAATAATTTTATTTTATAAATGTTTTATTGAAAGGCTAAAATTCTATACTGATATAGTGCTAGTGGTATCAGAACTGCAGTTGACACATTTGAATGAGTTTCACGTAGGAGTGACGTGAACCAGCGACTGCAGGAGCCGTTAAGCCAAATTGATCTCTGTCAACTCACACAAGTTTCATCATCCCTAAACGGATTATTCTCGACAGCTAAATATTGGTTTTTATCTCAAATCGTCTACTTGTGACTTTTAACATTTGCCCATTGAATGCAGGACGAAATGTCCCTGGACTGTAATGATTTATAAAGTTTTTAATCGTGGCTTGGAACTGCTGCGTCTGTGAGTGCCCTGTCTTGTATTTGCTTGTTGCTTCTGTTGCAAGAGAAGTTTCTACAACGCTGTCGTCATATGATTGATGTATAAATGTTTTGCGCCACATTCAGGGGTATTTCAGCAACACTGTAACGAGAACATATAGTAGGATTCTTTTATGTAAAGATTCTTGTTTAAAGATAACTTTTTATCAGTACCACCCTTGACAGTAAACACAAAAAAGAGAAACACATTGAACTGTAAAGGATTCAAAGAAACAATCCATTTATTTTGGGTTTTTTTTATGGGTTTTACTAATCTAAGCGAATGTTACAGTTTAAAACCACAGAATATATTTTAATTTATGACATGATGTGGAGTTTCAATATGTCAATATGACCCCGTCCAAACCTGCTAAGGTTGTGATATTAGTTAACACCTTATACATGAAAAGTGGGTTAATCGCTGAAAGTCCACAAACCCCACTCAGTACGACGTTAAACCCCAACCAAAATACCCCCCCCCCCCCCCCACACACACACACACAACCCTACTAAGCAGCAGTTATTGTAGACTTGCTACCAACTACACCCTGTATTGATGAAGTTTGTTATTTACGGTTATTTCACTCATATGTCGAGGTGCTAGTCACATGCAAACATAGACAAGACAGGATGACCATTGGACACAGTACAAAAACATCCACCACAAAGAGCTGAGCCTCGCGTTGCCCTTTAGTTCCTTTGGATCTAGGACAATATGAAGATCTCTCCCAACCACCTCATTTGAAGTATGCCGTAAACTGCAATATTAGCAAATACACATATTTCCTTAAACTCAGTATAGGCTATGGTGTATACAACACAATAGGTAAAGAAGTACAAAAGAAGACCAAAGTCACAACTCCGAAGAACGATAAACATTACATGTTTAAGATTGTAAATATTTCGGTTTATTAAACCAGCTTCAGTAGTGAAGGGGTATCAAGGAAAGAAGTCTTATATACTAGACAAGCATGACAAAAAAACAGCAGGAAATAAATGATACAATGAGGGTTAAACAGTCACAATTAGAAAATTATCAAAAATAAACAGTTACGTGCAGTATGGTTATCTTACTGGCTTGACCCTATGTGGTGCTAAATCTACGGTTGTTGGTTTGATTATTAAATGTATTATAGATATAAAGGGGTGGGGATTAGAGAGCAGTTAAACTACTCAGTGGAAATCACAGTACAAAGTACCAAAGACATTATGCAAATATACAAGTAATGGTTTCCTTATAACACTGAATTAATACCGATTTTTGTTTAAGTGACATATGTTTAGGAATAGTATTATTCCAACGTCCGCAGACAACAAAATCAGCTTATAATGAAAAGCAGTTTGGGTTAAATTTTCAGAGGAAACCAACGGTTGAGTGGATTTAAAATACGGCATTGGATTAAATGACAACACTTCACGGAAATTGGCTTAAAATTAATGTCTTGGCATCCTTTCGCTTTTTTCTTGAATGGGAGTAAAATCGATGACCGCAGTTTAACATGAGCTTGTCAGCGCAGTGATATGGTGCAAATGGTTTGGAAAATAAATTGCATCATCTGCTACAATTGAACGATATTTGACTTATTTATAAACCTGTTTCACTGATAAGTCTAGTATAATTAATAAATAGTGTAGTGTTAAGAAATAGATTCAGGGCTTGAAGTTGCGCGGGTAAATATAAGGTAAATGATGTATAAAAGCTGATGACAGTGTTCGTTGCTAAACATCAAGTAGAAACGTCAAAGAGTTGACAGCGTTAGGTGTTAAGCTAATTTGATCTATGTCAACACATCATTGGTTACACAGGATTATTCGCGACAACTACAATTAGTTTTTTATCACAAGTATTCCACTTGTGTTTCTCTGTTTTAGGGCATTAAGTGGATCACAAATCCTTGCTGTACGTGATGAAGCACGAACAATTATCCGTGTGTCGAAACCAATCGAGCAATGCCATCTAATGACTACAATATGCAGTCCCAAGGAATATCTAACCTCATATCTTGTGGTAGCGTTGAAGTGTTGTTCACCGATTCCTGACGAATGTAGTGAATTAACAATAGACCAGTCAGCATTTACTGAATACTAGTATATAGTGCATTGTCCAAAGTACTGCTTGGTTCACTGACTGCTTGGTAGATATTTGCGCAATGATATTTCAGTGAGGTGAAATATAAATAGGCACGACATTATCATTCTTAATTTTTGCCTTATTAAATTTATTGTTCCTGGAGTATTAAACCAACGTTTTGGATTGTTTCACGTTCCCTCCTTAAAGCCGAGGCATCGTGAATGCGCTAACAAAATAATATCCTTGACCTGGCGGCACTAGTGTGTGACAACGAAACCAGATTGAACAGTTTAATCCTGCAAATTAAGGAATATTTAAATGGTTCAACACAATGGCTGAACTAATATATTGATCTACTATTTCATGTTTGTTTAGAGTCGACTTTATCTAGCCTAATTTATGGAAGCCAATTTAACTAACCCAATTTTGAGGGGTAACCCAATTAAGTGGTATCGATTCCGCGAAGGTTAGAACAATTACTGACTATACCCCAGCACACAAAGAAATTGAAATAAAATTAGAAATAATATTTGATAAGAAACGTTTTATTCAAATTTTAAACAGTGCTAATTAATCCTAAACAAATGACCCCCATTTTATTCGCTCGAATGGGCGCGCCACAATACCAAATATGTATGTATGTATGTATGTATGTATGTATGTATGTATGTATGTATGTATGTATGTATGTATGTATGTATG
>JAVFBW010156222.1:0-11928 GCA_034783835.1 Mopalia ciliata
CATGGACTATCATCTGCCAAAATTTGAACTTTGAGGCTTTATTAGTTTCTGGGTTATAAGGATTAAAGCGATGCATATAATAATAATAATAATAACAATAATAATCCCATCGATTTCAATAGGTGTTCTGAGAAGATGTCTCAGAACCCCTAAATAGATATAGCTCAATGAGAAAATTATATGTGTATACGCTGTGTTGTTATAGATCAAAAATGCCTTCCAATGCAACAATAAGCAAACACACACACTGTGACCAGCCGTGTTTTCGAAAAATGACATCAGTTCCGCCTGTTAAATTAACTTATTATGCTTACTCGAATGCAAGTTTAATACAGATGTTTCTCTTTAAAAATATGCAATAAAAATAATAAGTTGAGGTAAAAAAACAGTTGGCTTTCCCTTTAATATATTGGCTTGAATGGTTGGATCTTACGGTATAAAGTTAAAGTGAGATACATGCATACACCTGTAAAACAGATTGCAATCTTGATAGCAAAGAGCAATCTGCTCTTTACAGTTTTAAACTTTACAACAGCATTAAGGCTAAAGAAAAAAAATATAAAGAAACACCCCAATACATGTAACATGTTTAGCAAATATTTGTTTACTTATGTCTTAAATATAGGCCATAATAATATTAAAAAGAGTAGAAAAAATCATCATTTTGCCATTTCACAGAAATACTTGCACAATTTATTAGGCAGCTCAATGTAATTGGACAAATTCTTCCAAAGTTCGAGGCATACAACCAATAAAATCAATGCCGTGTCTCTTGACAGCTTTAGCGGCTAAACATTTGAGACTAATTTTCATTTGGCTTCTGAGTATAAGTTCAGCAACCCCTGTAACAGAGGCTGTCGTTGGAGTTTTACCATCACTGTTACATATGTCCATATGTGCCCCATGTCGTATTAGTGTCATAATTAACTGATGTAATGTATCAAAATCACTGATTGGATTGTCATATCTCACTATGAGGTGCAAAGGTGTGTTTTTTCTAGAGTCCAGAGCATTTGGGTCGGCACCACATTGTAATAGTAGTTTAGCCAGAGAAGAATTAGGGAAAGATACAACATCTGCCACATGAAAATCATCAACAAGCGTGGCCAGGTCAGCGGACATATGCAGTGGAGTATAGAAATTCTTTAACATTGGTTCTAGCTTCAGAAAACTGTACACAATACGATGCAGCTGATCATCCTGTTCTGGAGTTTTTGTTGTGTGTAAGGCAATGACGATTAGATAGAGCACAACATGGATGTTTGACTGATACACTTCTGACATAGATTCCTTTTCTTCCTCTTCCTGTTCTACTCTAGCTTGATCTCGTTTCAGCTCAGCCACACCAAAACCCAGAACTTCATACACATAATTAAACTGTAATGTCACATCTAAATGCAGCATCTGAGAAAATACTTGAGCGAATCGTAGCAAGTCTTTAAAGATGGTGCGGTTGTTTTTCTGCCTTAAAAACATAGCATGTTTCCAGAGAGCTATGCATCTGTCAAATCTGAAAGTGTCTGCAAAAACAGCACCTCGGAAACTCACGGGGTGGGGAACTTCTGGGTTATCAGGTCCCAAAATTCTCTCCCTTATTGTCAATGATTCCATATGGAGGGCATTCAGATCTCGTTCAATTGCGTCTAAGTCAGCAACATTTTTACATTCTGTCCTGTTATCATAAGCTGGTATGGGCCCATAAGCTGGTTTGTGTAATATATTATTAGGGTCACCATATCGGTCAAGCATCGCTCGTCGCAAATAAAGGAAGGCTTTACTGATGTCATAGTTTTCTTTAAAGTTGGCAAAGGAAGCCCCCAGTAATTCTAAAGCCTCCACTTTACCCTCTTTTGTACATTCAGGGCGAGAAATAAAATATTCAACAACATTAGCTTTCCCACTTTCCGCTGCGACAATCAGTGGTGTCATGTTGTTATCGTTTTTTAACATTGCTGCTCCATATTCAGCTAATTCCTGTACAATTTCAATATGCCCACATTCAGCTGCAAACTGTAATGCTGTTGCGCCACAATGAGCACGACAGTCCGGGTTAGCTCCTTTCTCAAGTAAATACTTCACCACATCTAAATGACCTTTATAACAAGCTATCATCAGGCAGGTATTATTGTATTTGTTAGCTATGCTGAGGTCGGCTTTATGATCTATCAGATACTTCACTATATCTTGTCGCCCCTCGAAACACGCAGCTCTGAGTGGAGTGGAGTTGGTGAGTGTTGGATGATTCACGTCAGCGTTGTGTTCAACCAGATACCGGATGATTCCGAAATGACCGGCGCCAGCCGCACACCACAGCGAGGTAGCACCTTCGATGACATAGCCGTCAAACTTTACAGTTCCAGTCTGCTCTATGTCCACATTAAAATTACTCACAAGATTTTGAACGACCTTTTCTTCTCCATTTCTAGCTGCAATTATCAGTGGCGTTGACTTCTGTCCATCTTCTTCCGTTTCATGCTCTAAAACTTCCTTCACGATCGACCGATCTAAATTCCACAACATTGCAAAGATGCTAATGGCCATTCCATCTCTCGCAGCCACAAACACTTTCTGTTTTAAAGTTTTCAGCATTTCGGGGCCAAATTCCGACTCCATGATGACAAAAAATGATCTCAAACGACATAACAGACTCCAAAAGCAAAACTCACTTGTGAAAAGTATCGAGTGTCATTTGTTATGGACGTCCATCTTAACCATTGTGGCGCATGTCAAATGAAAATTGACCAATAAAAACTACGAATGCCATTCTCCTCCCTGAAATCGTTTCCGGTAGTTGAACCCACGTGGTTTTAGTGTTTATCTTTGCTGATAGAGGAGGGGCGGTTAATGCCCCTGTCAGATAGATGGATTAAAGTTGTATGAGATACTTCATCAAGGTATTCATTAAAATGATGATATAAGGGTGCGATCTGACAAAGGTTGTGGTGTTCTGTAACTGTCTGTTTGTTAAAATAATCATATACTGGCTACAACACACATTGGCGAAGTTTAGCGTGGAATGCCAGCTGTTAACTTGCAGTATACTAGGCCTATGCTGCATTGACGATGTGGTAGGCTACCTGGATTTACTGTTCACATGGTTTATTAGTAAAAATAAAGTGACCATGGCAAATACGACAGTTATCTGGATAGTAACTAATGTTATTGCTCAATTGCACTGCATATTTAATATTTAAATAAACTGTAATGCCCACCCATAAGCCTACAATAATTGCACGAAACAAGCTAAATTAGTGGATACGTACGTAGGGGCCCTATATATCAAATTAGCTTATGGGTTATCCTGTCAGGCACCAATTAATAAGGAAATACAAAAGATGAGAATATATAATTGATAAGTTATTCTGGGCTTTGGTCTGTTTGCCTTTTTTTAATTATTCTGATACACAAATTGTTTCTTAGGAAGTCGTCAATGCAACCATATTGTACCTGACATGGCTGACAATGAAAGCATAGGCGTGTATGTAGGCATTGAATTGCTTTCCTACTGTGCTGTCTTAGTTTTGATATTAGGCCAGCTTGTTTGAAAACATAATTTATGCTAAATGCAAAAATATGCCTAAAATGTGATGTAAGCTTTAAAGTAAATATTCACTTCTGAATGCATGCAATCAAAAACAATAGGAATAGCAACAAGAAATTCGTGAAAAGAAATTGATAAAACAAGAAAATACTCATACTATCCAGAAAATACTTTGAATGCCTTAAATGCTAAACCATTAAGTGCCATCTAACTTTTTTACACAGGCTGCAAATTTGGGATAAACCCATACCATCCTATTCTTCCTGGGTAGTCACATAACAGAGCACCACTCCTAGCTACAGTTATGGACAAATCCAGCAGCTTAAAAATGTTTCGATAATTTTATGTGATGTGGGTTAATAACAATTTTGTAAAAAAATTTGATTTAAAAATATTTGAACTTTATCATTAGACAAAAAAAAAAAAAAAAATACTGATTTTCGTAGCCAGGCAGGATTTTAAAAATATTTTCATAAATTTTAAAGTTTTTTTTAGACTTTGTATAAACAGTAGATATTACATAAAACTGATTAGATATTTTATATTTAAATATTTATGATAAATGACTATGGGTATTTTCCATCATTTTGCGACTGGATTGGGCAAATTCACAGGTCCAGTTACAGAGGGCTCAAGTGTAAGGCAGTGGCCTTTGGAATATCAAAAATATGCTTGTGAGACTGAACAACATTACAAAAAAAAGATTTTGCTATCAAAATATGCCAAGTAAGGGAAAAACAATAACATTTCAATTTAAAAAAAAAAAATTTCTTGGCCCGCGGCCGCTGCTTAGTGGTACCTAGCGCACTTCCTTAACTGAACCTGCGTTGTTTTACTGTTCACCGGATCAGGTCTGCCTGTCGATCATCAGGTATATGAGCGAGTCACATGTTCTGGCTTCAGCAATCCCTTGATTGGTTTTTACGAGGTTTCTGCCTGGTTTTCCACTGTAATAAGGCTGCTTTTTTAAAGCCATTAAAATTTTTGACTCAGAACTATTTTGTAGGTTTGGTCGGTTAAGAGGAAACGATAATTTTTTTTTAGACTTTCATAGTCCCAGTGTATTTCAACTGAAGTCAATTGTTTGTCTACAGCCATACAATCTACAGAAATCCACTTAATATTTATAATGCAACCTGGTCCTTATCAATAATCAATAAATCTAAATTCTTTTTAATTTTCATGCTTAATGAATCAGAACCAAAATCTTATCGTGACATTTATCGTTTTAGTTTTCAACACGATGAGGCGCCGAAAAGTGCAGGAAACCTCTGGAGACAGCCATGTGATTAGACAGAACCAGTGAGATTTTTTTATTTAATGTGATAACATTTACAATAAGAAATGTTTTTACAGTGGTTGATGAAAATGTGCTGAAAAGTCTACAATATTTGTTATATCCCATTTAAATGGAAGAAAATATGATAGAATTGTTCTATATGAGCAGAGTTTGTACAAGATTTTGACAAGTTCATATCCTAAATTCACCAGAATATAGTTAGAGTTTTGTAAACCGGTTTGACAGGACTGATCCAAATAGTTGTTATTCACATTAATTTGAGCTTATGATATTTTGGTCACTGACATGTTTTCCAGAACCTTGGCAGGCCTGTGCTGTTTTGAGAATGGTCGCCCCATGGTTATGCGAACTTAATTTGGGAGGAACAATTTATAATATGTACCGTAACAGAATTGTTTGCAGTCCTCGTCTAAAAATCCACTTTGCACTAATTTTGACATGTTTTGTCAACCGCTGGTCAATACTGATTGTATTTTAAACTAATTTTGCTTTATTTTTCACAAAGGCAAAGTTATGCATTTAAAAAATCAGCATACCAGGGGAAAATGCAAATGTTAGGTTACTTGACAAAAATTAAGACGACCAATTAAAGGTTATGCCGGAAAAAATGTCATCACAGGCCTGCTTGGTACATGTATGTGAAATAATTAAACAAGAAGACTAAATGTTTGATGAAAAAAACAAAAAACGTTTGTACTGATTCATGTAAACAAATTTATCTTTTTCAATAGAGACTTTGCTCATACCTCTGATATTTCTTCTCGCTTTCATTGGGATCTCTGGTTGGTTCTGGCTCTAGAAAATTGGATTCTTGACTTCGGAAGACCAATTGCAGCAGTATGTTAACGAGTCTCCATTTTCTTTCTGCAAAAGCAAGCCTTTCTTGCTATATAACATTTTAAAGCTTGCTTTCACAATTCGTTCTAAAAGGTTCTGTCTAGTTGAATATCTAACACAAATTTGCTGGACATTTCTGGTAAAAATATATATTATTTAACTATTAATTTCTCGATAACCAATTCCTATTTTGTGAGGACATGCACAACTCCAAGTTATATACATATTCCTGTGTTGTCCTGACTGTGATAACTGGTGTTTCTGTGTTTATCACAAAATAAGAATTGTATATCCATAAACAGTTTTAATACCCCTTTTGGCTTGCTGTTAAACTTCAAAAAATAATTATTGTGTAAAATGTAAGCTTCCTAGAATTAAATAACAATACAGATTTGTCAAATCTTAATTGCCTGTGAGACAAGGATTTAAAAATATCTAACGATTTTTAATATTTCAATCTCATAAGATTAAATCGTTAGTTAATCAATCTGAAGATAACAAGCTGGAGCTCAAATAAATGCCCACTAAGGGTTTATCTTATCACACTAAAGGGAGATAACTGATAATTATCTCCCATGTTTGACTAGTCTGCTTGTATAATATACTTAGTTAGTCTTATTTATTGACACAATTCATACTATTAGCCAGTTCTACAATTCTGCAAAAAAACGGTGTCTCATTTGATATTTTCAATGTCTATTATCTGTTAAAAATGATTGAAAGTGTTTGTTTCAAAGACGCCTGAAATGGCTGTTCTAATTTCAGCTATTTGTGCCAGTAGAGTGGTCTCCCCTGAATAAACCAAGTATTGGAGATTATTTTCACATGGCATATAATGTGATTACACCTTTCTGTCTCCTCAAGGTATGAGAGTGAATAGCAATTTAAAAGTCAGTGAATAATAATGTTTGGAAAGTCAAATACATATCTTGGGTGATATCCATTTAAAAATTCTGCTCATGTGCTCATAGACACCTCTAGTGTTTTCTTACTGTAAACCGTTTATCTTTGTATGTTGTTTCACTCATTCGTCAGTGTCCAAGTGCCAGCCCTCGATGTCAATAGCAAGACAAGACAATCATAAATCACAATAAATACAAATATATTTGTGTTGTTCCTTAGATATTAGAGCACCAGAGCAACAAAAAGCTCATCCAATGGGAGTCTCGGGAAGTTAGCAAGGGAGGTAATTTAATCCTTGCAAAGCATCACAACATTCGTGATAGTGGAGCTTTTAAATGACATCAAACATATTTATGCATTGTGACATTACTGAAAAGGCTACGAATCTTGACTGTTTTGATGTCAGAGGCCCGCCTACAATGTCTACTTTTGCCTCCCATTGCCCACAAATTAAAATGCCCATTAGACCAGAACTCATCTCTGTTAGTTTCTCGAAAATATCGAGAATATTCAGCTGATGGGCTAAAAGTAAAAACTTAGTAACAAAAGTACATGAGACTGGCTATGCAATTTGTGTCTCTTTACTTGGCTGCCCCAAAGCTTTGTCATGGTCTCTGAGTGAATTATAGCTTCATTTGTTTATATTTTTCTTTGGCCTTTTCTGTATTGAATTTTCCTTTGTGTTGTAGTTATTGGAGAGATGTCCTCGTAAAGTTTCTTCCTCTGTTACTTATTTGATGGTGATAATGTTTGTTATGGGTGCGAGTATTCACCTGGTGGGAGATTCTGTCAATCACCGTCTCATACACATTGGTTACCAAAACCATCTGTCGGTCAGAGATAATCCCATCATGAAAACTCTACAACCTCAGTCACTGGTACATAAGATCACATCAAATAAAATGTAGCTTGAATAATAATTAACAGCAATATCAATGATAAACTCTAAAAATGGATATTGAGGCTAATGAACTCAAAACGAAAAAAGATATGGTAATTTCCAGCTTATCTACAGCACTGGAACATTCATCTATAAAACAAATAGGGTTTACATAACAGGGAAATAATGCTAAAAAAAATTATCAATTGTTAAATAAGTATTTTTGGTGGATCCATCTAAGCTGATATCGCCACATGTATGAATTGAAATACACACATGTATATATACAATGCATCAACCAATCAAATGCAAGTATCACTTTTCAAAGTGTGCATTGGCCTTGCCTGAATATTATGGTTAATGGCAGAGAAAGACAATCTCCTGTTTGAGTACTTGCTGACCCCTGAGGTCTTTAAATTTGATACAAAGTAACGCGTTAATTATCTTTCTATATGCACATGCTCCACCCTGTTATCACATCCCCCAAGTTGTATAATAGAGTATAGGCTATTTTCATTAGTAAAATTAAAACTTAATATTATACATCTTAGAGATGGCATATTTTTTCCTGATAACTCAGATCATGATGTTTTAAAGTGTTGCGGCTCTTGTGCAGAGAATGCATAGTTTATGAAAACTTCCATATATTAATTTGAATACACTCCAGTTGGTGTCCATCCTATTAAACCAGATAATTGTGGATCGAATTTGTCTCAACCCATCAGTCAAAAGTTATCATGTGGGCTTAGTTCCAAATATATAATTTTCACGCTGAATTCTTTGAATATAATGTAATAGACATTATAGGAGAAAGGATCATCGATGTCATGTACATGTGAGATGCCGTCTCTTCAGCTAGATGAACACAAGCCTGGGTTTTTCAACCCAGGAAAAAGACTTGACATTTAATGTTGTGTCAGTTTACATGTACAATTTAGATTTGAAGTATGTCCACAGTGACATTGTCATATAAGTGAAATACCCTTTAAAATGCATCAATCACTCAACCAATTAAATTGTTCACACCTCTATATCATATTATGTCATGTATTATTTGAAGCAGTCTTTGTTAAGACATGATAAATATGTTTGATTTTCTTTGTCTTGAAGGTTGCCTCTTTTGAGCTTCTCTACATTTATGATGAAGAGATTGGTCATCTTATGTGGTAAGTATTTTATTATGCGAAAAATGGAAAACTGTCTGAGATGATGACATATTTATTAAATAGTACATCCATGTACATTACTTGATTGTCCACCACTACTATAGTAGGACGGGACATAGAAATGCTACTCGGCGTCCGTCCATCACAAATTCCTTGTGAATATGCTAGCCTGAAAACAAATTCACAGATTAACTACAAATTTGGTATGCAGCTTCCTCTTGTTAAGATGATGGATGGTATTGCGTTTCACCGAATGGTCATTATTACATAATTTACCCTATTCATGCCTGTATGTGTTGTGAACACCATAAGTAGAGAATAAATTCAAGGATAAACTTCAAACTTGGTATGTAGCTTCCTCCTGTTAAGACGATGGATGGTATTGCATTTTACCAAATTCTGTTAAACAAAATGGCCGTTATTACCTAATTTTAGCATATTCATGTCTAGGTGTTGTGAACACAAAAAGTAGAGAATAAAGTCACGGATTAACTTTAAACTCTGATGATAGCTTCCTGCTTTAAGACAATGGATCAGACTGAATTTCACCAAGTTCCGTAAAACAAGATGGCCACCATTGCATTATTTGACAGTATTCATTACTATATACAAGTATGTTGTGAACACTCTAACTCTGTAACAAATTCACAGATTAACGTGAAACTGGAAATATAGTCTCATCTAATAAGGACAACAGATGGCATTGAATTTCATCAAATTCCGTAAAACAAAATGGCCGCCAATGCATGATTTTAGAATATTCATGGCTGTGTGTACTGAACATGATTATTTTAAGATCAAAGTCACAGATTAACTTGAAACCTGGAAGTTAGTTTCATACTACGAAGACTTTGGATAGGATTACATTTCATTAAATTCACAAAGTAATATGGTCCCCATTGCATACTTTTTCAGTATTCATTCCTAAATGATAATTTTGAGAACAAATTGACTGAATAATTTGAAACTTTTACGGTAGCTTCCCCCCATTAAGACAAATATTGGGATTTTATTTCTACAAATTTCGCAAAACAAAATGGCAGCCGTTGCATAATTTTAATATATTTCAAACTTTGAAAATAGTATGTACAATGTAGGTTCGATAGTTGAGTTGTGGCTTGCATCAGCAGGACTGGGTTCTAATCCTAGAATCCTGACATGCAATTCATTATATCTGATGATGAAATAACCAAGTGTGAAGCACTGTTATTCAACATGTCAGTGTTGATTTTTACACCTCAGCTTATAATTGGCCTTGAGACGTGATTGTAGTGTTGGCCCTCCATATGTCAACATTATATCTGGAGAATAAAACGATTCTGAATCAGAGAATTTGGAGTTATGGTGCATTTTGAACCCTGTTGAAATTTAATGTGTGGAGACAAGGGTTATTTTTTGCCATTACACTATATTTTTTAGTAAATTATCAAACAGTGAAACATGTCTTTGCAAATCAATGTAATCTTGTGTTTAAGGTACATTCCATTCTTCATCACATTGACACTGTATTTCTCTGGCTGTTTTATCCAAAAACCAAGAACAGATCCTGTTTTGACCTTGTCCCAATGGGCACTGTTAATTCTCAGTGCCCTTTATTACTGGTAAGTCAATATAACTATGTGCCATTCGTGGGTGTTCTTCACCCCTTACGGTTGGTTGTTTTTTTGTTATTTTTATCTGTTTTTGTATATTGATACACTTTTTATACGCCCGATGAAAATCGGTCGTATTATGGTATGATCAGCGTCCGTCCGTCCGTCTGTCCGTCCGGAGCCTAACTGATCCGTTTCCAGAGCAGAACTCTAAAACTATAAGGCTAATCTTTATGTAACTTGGTAGACACATTAACCATTAACTGTAGTTGTGCCTTTTGCTATTAGGGATTCATCATTTTAAAAATCAGTCTGTCTGTCTGTCTGTCTGTCCATTCGTCGTGATGGCTCAAATCCGTTTCCGGAGCAGAACTCGAAAACTACAAAGCAAATCTTAATGAAACTTGGTAGGCACATTAACCATTACCTGTAGTTGTGCCTTTTGCTATTAGGGATTCATTGTTTTAAAAATCTGTCCGTCTGTCTGTCCATTCGTCGCGATGGCTCCAATCCGTTTCCGGAGCAGAACTGGAAAACTATAAGGCCAGTCTTTATGAAACTTGGTATACACATTAACCATTAACTGTAGTTGTGCCTTTTGCTATTGCGGATTCATCATTTTGAAAATCAGTCTGTCTGTCTGTCTGTCTGTCCATTCATCGTGATGGCTCGAATCCGTTTCCGGAGCAGAACTCGGTTACCATAGTCACCTCACGAGCACCCCAAGAGGGCGTATGTTGGGTTTACTAAAACTCTTGGTGTATTTTGTTGTAGGTGCGAGAGGTATCTGTGCTGTCAATTATGTTATTGTATTTTGTTTAAGGTTCAAGCGGTGTCTGTGCTGTCAATAATGGAGGCTGTCAGGATCTCTGTTTACCATCCGTGAATAATTCTAAAACCTGTACCTGTTCAGAGGGTCGAAAACTCCAAGCAGATAACATCAACTGTGAAGGTAATTTTCATGTTCAGTTGATTTCTCTTTAATAATTTAAACTAAGTATCTTATATAAATGATAAGCAACTGTATTTCATTTGGCAGATTTTAAATGGAAATTTGTTCAAATGATGGAGAAAGTTTTTCTATTATGATGATTTCCCACAAATATATGCTCGGGAAGATTAACAAATCGTATTACCTGTCATGGTAATCAATATATCACTCAATCAGTTATCACTCAATCATATTGGAAAACCAAAAGATTAAATGACATAAAATGGTGTTAATTCCAGACGTACCAGGCCAGTCCCCGTCCTTGACCTGTGACCTGACTACAAAGTTTAAGTGTAGTGATGGAAGTTGTATCAATAAGAGATACAAATGTGACGGTAAACCAGATTGTCTGGATAACTCTGACGAAGACAAGAAAACTACATGTGGTAAGATTGTGGGACAGTTTTACAGTTTCTTGATGGTGGTGGTGGGCCCCTGGCCGTGGTTCGGTGGTAGTGAGTGCGCTTCCTAGAGTGAACCTGCTTTGATGTACCGTTCACGGGATCGAGTCCACCTGTACACCATCAGCTATATGAGCGAGTCACATGTTTTGGCTCCGGCGATTGCGGGGGGGTGGTTTTTACGAGGTTTCCTCTCGGTTTTCCACCGTAATAAGGCTATGTACAGTGGGTAGGGGACAATCAGCGTCATATAAGTGAAATACCCTTGACTACGACGTTAAACACCAATCAAACAAAACAAACCAGGTGGTCCGCAC
>JAVFBW010156233.1:0-11927 GCA_034783835.1 Mopalia ciliata
AGGAAAGATAATATACGATTACACGTGGCCTGGATTCAAAACGTTTGATGGTTTGTTAAAGGATCTATTTGTCTCTGGAGTATTACTTATGGGCCCAGCGTACTTCATTAGAAGAGATTTATGGTTTCTATTAATATATATACCTCAAATAGTTTGAATTAAGGTGAGATAGAAAGTATCTATATAACACTGTCGTTCAAAACTTACATGTGTATACAGTTTAATTACGGCTTAGGTCATAACAAATATCTAAATTTCTGTTTAGACAAAAATCAAAATATGTTTATCTAGAGAGTCGCTTTAAAAATTAGATCTATGTTACGTGTCTAAAGCTACAGTATAATATCGTGGGTTCAAAGACAAAAAATGTTGTTTTTTTTCTGAAATCGCGATTTGGATCAAAATGAGGCTGATGTTTATATTGGTCTTTTAAAATCAGAAAATGGAAGAAAGAACTTTAGCTAGGATTTTAGATGCTAATGTTGGTCTACTTGTATACGTATTACCAATGTCTTATAAATTTAGTAAAAAATCCCAACAAACACACAACGTATAACTGCAACGTTGTATACCAGCTATACATCGGTAACGTTGCACGTTAACCAAATAACAACGTTACTGGAACATAGTTCTACACTGAAATTTAGTTGTTAGTTTGTACCAGTTGATACAACGTTATTTTAACGCGTTGTCCCACGCTTTTTGTTATTGATTGTACTGATACAATGATATAACTTTGAAGGACTTAATCAGGCAATACACAATATCTAACCACCAAAGTATCGTGTTAATTTTTACCAATCACATTTGGGCATGGCACTCTTTACGGGCGTTGAATAGCCCGAAAATGTACACGCATAGTAATAATACCACACAACAAGACTTTGTCTTCTGTGTGACACTAATGTGTTCTAATTGGCCAATTAATGACTGGGCCCTTGAGATCGGTTTGCTGTATCTGATGTGCAGACCTATATGTATTCATGTTAAAGAACTAACTAAAGCTGGCAAGGTGGTATCGGTCAATTAGGCCTACGTGCGACAGCTCCCCAACTGAGCAGGTATATGCTTATTTCTGGTTGTTTGTTCTGCAACAACGGACAAATCGGTGATGCATTTCATCTTCTGGTTCTCCGTCACAGAACTAACTTAATGTGTCAAATTTATCTTCCAAGATACTGCCATATTCCCCTATCACCCTCAAGACAAGTGAATTGTTCCAATTATTCTAAAGTATACCTGTCATTATACATCTATAAAGCACTGAATCTTCTATAAGGTAGCTTGATCGATACCTGGTGACGATTTCTTTAAAAAAAAAACACTCATAGTTATAACTGTATTTCAGCATTTTGTAGAGACATTGTACATACTCGATATTTGAATGCTCATTATAGATTGTATTAAATCGCCATAAGAGAAAATAGAATGACTAAATATTACTATATATGGTACAATATTCAAAACATATATGGTATTATATATCGGTATTTAATTCCTACAACTTACATAAATATATAGAAATTATATGTACAGTGCGTGATACGTGACAATGTATCAGCTCGAGTTGTCTCAGGTCGGATTGCAGTATCAATCGAGCTCGAAGAGCTGAGACAACGAGACAACGAGAGCATATAAAACTTAACGTAACAACATATTAAGTCCGAGATTTAAAATAATCCAATATTTAATTGTGAAATCCTATAATAAAACGTGCTGTTTGATTTCCTTTTTATCACCTATAAAAAATACCAGCATGGTTATATGAGTATACAAAAACACAGTTAGATTCTTTGAAAATGAGTTTTAAAGAAGGACGCAAGTGTGTTTACATTGGAATCATATTACTGCCAAAAGGGAAACCCCATTGACTGAGCTGGCAGAGCAGGTGAATTATACTTCTATTAAAAAAAACACACCAGAAAAACGTGAGATAAAACATAATTCAATTCCAAACCCCAGCCTGCGAATTTCTTTTTCGTGTAATCATATAATAATAAGTTTTATTTTTGAAAAAAAAAACCATAAATGGAACAAATCGCCGGTTGCCAAGTGTTGAGCTCTGCTACATAAAGTCGAATGGTTTCCAGTCACGATGAGTGGCTCTGTCATATACACATTGAAAGCAGTCTATTTTCAGAACGTACGTATATGAACCACCTGATGCAGATAAATATACGATGGCTCTGTATCTATGACATTCACAGGTATATTATAAATATAAATATAACTGTATCTTTTATATTTGGTAATGTTAAATATACAAGCTATCTTTTTACGCCATGTTTTATATGTACAAACTATTTGTATACCCCCGAACCGCCCTGTGGCGTTGAGTGAAATAACGGAATTTGATTCAACTGAGATACAAGGAAAAAACAAACGGGAAAGATAGCTAATGTAAACATGACCTTGAATGAATTTATCCTGTGAGAAGATACATAAATTATATGAAATTTAATCCAATTTAATCCAACAGAAATTGTGACTTAAGGTCTAGCTGACCCCCCTTGGGCTGAAATTAAACCAATTTTTGTATCGCTTTGATTAAAAGCTAAGTATTCAAACCATATGTTGGTGAAAATAATAATTTGAAATTCGAATTACAAACAGTTTAAATAAATCCTATAATCTGGTTTTCCCAATACTATATATTCAAGTCGCAAAACTTTAATTGCCTATTTCTGGCACTTCAGTATTAAGCAAATTCTTCGTTTTCAAAGGCGTATTTCTAGAAAATTATTCATGTTAGAAACTTCAAAATTATATCATTTAAAAATTGTAAAGAGCACAATGTGATCTAGTAAAGCATTCCTCATTTTTTCGAAGTTCGTCCTTGATTTTTTAAAAATGTTTACTTAAAGTTGTATTTTATACGTTTAAAAGACTTTCCAAGGTGAGATAGACAAAAACATCCTCTGGGATCATTCTTATCAAAAAAAATTAAAATGAGGCACTGTAAACTAGTTCAAGGGCTATTCTATTAGGTCAACTAATATATTGAGTCTTACAATTATTGCACTTCAAGAAATAAACCATGAACAATGCAGTCTATTTTTTCCGTGGACATTTACTCATTTTGAAATATTTCTACAAATAATAGTTTGATTTTCACTACATTCACATGAGTGAGTTTAAAAAATTATATACATAAATATGATACAGATTTATATTCTTCTGTATAAGAGACTAAATACAACGGGTGTTATAAAAATCGGCCAAGGGGTCCAGCAAGGCCTTAAAATATTATTTCTTTTTAGACTTAAACTGAATCTCTTAATATCGACAGCGTCTTTTGGTTTAAGTGTAGCTCTCTTTGGCCTTTTCCGACGACCGTTATTTCAAAGTCATTGGCACACACTGAATTGTTACAGTCCTACCCGAGATTACTTCATTAACAACGGTAGAAACGAAAAGAAGCAATACAATGTTTACTGAACCATAAACCAATTAAACATGGGTGAATTAACAAAAACAGCTAAGCCTTTCCTTTGGAATATCGGATAGAACCAAATCAGTGCATGTTCCTTGTTATTTAAATTTAATGTCGAGTATGTTTGTTTGTTTGGGAAAGAGAAATAGAAAAAGGGTTAATACAAGTGTGAGCCGAATCACAATTTTAAGTCAGGTTTAATTGAATTTATCCAGACGCATTATCAAAGGTGAATTTCAGTTAAATTACTCCTGTATGGTAGGCTGTAGCTACAGAGTTTAAAAGTCCCAGACTGTGTGATTGCCTATTTCGGATCTCGATGTAGTGATTAAATCTTCAGTGTAATAGAGTTACCAGCTTTACATAGATATAATACCTCCATCGAATAAATGTCTATCCATTTGATTGGGGATACATACATTAAAAATGTAAGTCTACCATCAGTGTGTAAACTTCGAATATTAAATTCGTTTTTTTTAATTCTATATTTCGACTTTTCTACGTAGCCATCCTCAGGAATATGTCAAACAGTAAAGTAAAGCAAGCTGATATACAGTTCTGTTAAACAGGACATTTTTTTCAAAGAATTTTATATAGATACTTCATCGTTTTAGGGGGGGTTAGGGAATATAATTGCTCCAAATCAATGAACGGGCCTTGTTATATAAATGTAATGTCGAATATGTATGTTTGTTTGTTTGTGTGTTTGTTTGGGACTGAGAATAAGAAAATGACTTAATACAAAGTGAGCCGAATCTTAATTTAAAGTAAGAATTAATGAAATTTATCTAACGCATTTTCAAAGGTGTGTTTCAGTTCAAATGTCTCCGGCACAAAGGGACAGAATGACAATCACGTCCAAAGTCATTAGATTAAAACCGTCGCTGTCTTACCTCCATGCCGCACGTACAGCCCGCTTGGATTTAAACCGGGGCCATTTTGAATGTCTTAGTCTAAATATAGTGATATTCGCTAAAACGACGTAAATTGTACGGTCGTAGGAAGGCAAATAACTATAGAAATACACTGGGACTATGCTATAATGTCAGTCAGCTGTAGATTAATCCCATTCAGTTTTTAAAGATATCAGGATCACCCCAATCAAACAAACAAACAAATTAAAAAGATAATAACAATTGTAATCATTCTTAAATGAATAAAATGTTCTATTTTACGCTGACATAACACATTTTTCCATATTTTTATGCAGCTTTTTTGTAAACAAAGTTGTTTTTAAAACAAGAGCCCATGATGACTTCCTGGTAAGACAGTGAAGGTGCGGGTTTCTCCCCAAAGTTCCCAGTCTGTCTTGAGAAGCTAGATGGTACTTGGTGGTTACAAGGTGGCAGAAACGAAACGTGATTCGTGGCTGAACCGAAAATTTCGTTTCACAAAGCGATCTTAGTTAAGAACGATCTTAAGACTTACGCAAACACTAAGACAAAAATTAAGACACGCTTACGTGCGTTTCACAAAGCGATCTTAGCATGATCTTAAGGCTTGCGTAAAAACAGTGAGCGTAGCGCCCATCTTAGCTTTCTTTAGTTTTCGGAGGTCGGAAAGTTGCATAGTTACGCGCGGAACTCTTTTATGTTTGAAAATAAATAAGATCGTTTTGACAGTCGGTGCTAGCAGACGACAGTATTATAAACGAAATGGCAACCGAAAAGAAGAGAATACGAGTGGCCAACTTCACGGAGTCGGAGGTGCAGCTGCTGGTCAGTGAAGTGTGGGAGAACAGTGAGGTGCTGTTTTCCAAATTTAGCAGCACCGTTAACCTTAGTAGAAAAAATAAAGTTTGGCAGGACATTACTAACAGGTTAGCACTCCTTTGAATAAGTACATGAAACATAGGCCTATGCCGGCTATGCTACGGCTTAGAAATATATTTAAAAAATTATGTTACATTGTGTTTCAGCAATTTTTTATCTGCAGTTTCAGAAACTGCATGCATGGATTACCGGTAAAAGTAAAACTGATTGATACCCAAAACAAACCTGACACCATAAGAATAATATTAACAGCAAAACACAATCAGATTTTACATGTATGTTCTGCATGAATACATAAACATAAATTCATGACAAATTACATTTTCTCTTTTATTATTTAGACTTAATTCTTCTTCTGGGGGAAATGAAAGAACTGTTAAACAAGTTAAAAAGAAATGGGCGGATTCAAAACAACAGACAAAATCGAAAGAAATCTGTAGACGTCGCCAGCTAAATGGGACAGGTGGGGGGCCACCCCCACCTCCTCTTACCGATTTGGAAGAAAAGGTAATGAATTGATCATGTATAAATTGGTTGATATAAACTTAAAGTAGAAGCATTGGAGCTCTTATTTCTCATACGTTTCATTAATTTATTCTTCAATTTCTCATTTGGAGAGGGTACATGGCCATGGTTCAGTGGCCATAAAGTGTCGGCCTACTGATCCTACTTACAGTATTGCTCCTTGGTTCCAGTCTATTAGTGATTGGCTCATAGATTTGGCTCTACCGATTGCAGGGGCTATTTTTGTGAGATTACCTGTTGGTTTTCCGTAGCATTATGGTAATGCACAGTATAAAATGGAGAGTGCATCATATGAGTGAAATTCCCTTTAGGTTGGTGTTGAACTGAATCAAACAAGCAATCTAATCTCTGGATAAAAGTTAATAGTTTATTTTGTGGGTATTTTTGTTGATATCTGTTCTAAATGAAGATCTTTCAACTGGGTACTATACTTGCCTTTTTTTAATGCTTGTTTTAGATTGTAAGTATCATACCGGATTCTTTGATGACGGGTATTGAGGGTGGACTAGACACTGATGATATTGCTGAGGCTGTTCCTATAATTGGTAAATTTTAAAATAGATTTTTTTGTTTGTTTGTTTGTTTTTTTTGGGGGGTTAAAATAGATACTATGCTATTCACAACATTACCTTAACTTCTGAAAAAGCTACCACTCATTAACACTAAGACGTTTTACATTCATTCAATGCCAAACTGCCATATTCTATTTTTATGGTTTCTATAAAACCATAACTTCTGAAAAGCGTGCATTACACGTTCGATCTCAGGGATGCCAAAGTGATGAGGACAGAAACACAGAACACCAGTTTAAAATAAACACTATATATTTGAAAATAAAGACTTAACTAAGTGACAACCTTATCATGGATTAATTCCGTCTTGCTTGTATAAGCTTAATACAGTGATAGAAGCCGCATAATTTTGATGTGTTTCAAATATGAAATTTGCCAAACAAAATATCAGTTACCATTGTAACGCACAAAATGACAAGAATAACATCTATGACAAACTAGCTCAAAATAGTCTGTTACTGGTAACCTATGAAAAATATCAGTTACCTGTGTGTATCAAAAATTAAGTAATATTAATGCTGTTCAATGTTCCCCCTACCGCAATAACAATCTACGTCTATCTCGTAAAAAAAACTAATGTTACGGTTATCCCTACAGTAAGTACAATCCATAACAGCATCAATGCTTAACATTCACAATACCAATATTCAGGTTAATTATAAGGTGAGCACAATGTATATGCACTAGGTGTTGTTTGGGTACAATTACTGTTTCAGAGCGTAGTCAAATAATAACACACAATAAAACCTTTAATCTTCACAGTCCATTATGAAGTATTTAACACCCCATAGTTTATGGCAAACAGTTTACTTCTCATGTAAGGGTATGTTGCAATGACTCGTTCAAATGTTCAATACAACCCTATTTACAGGTTACGTTACATGAATTTCACCAATGTCAATATATGAACGTAAAAGGATATGATGTTTCACAAAGTCCACAAGTTGTCCACGACCTTTCGTATAACAGTACCGAAAAGCCCTCGTCCAAAGTTATAGTTAAATTACAGGGTAACCCCAACACCTAGCAAACTGAAAGATAAACAAAACACTACTATATGACAACGACTTATACCGGTGTAGATATAGGGAGTAGCTTGCCAGCATTTATGCTTATTTTACGATTAGTGTTCAACATCATACTTAAGGGTATTTCACTTATATTATAATAGGTCCATTATTTATGAGTAGGCCTATATGTAAACAACATTCTACTGTTATATCTTAAAACATACATTCTGACAGGGTATAATATCTTCGGTGTTAATTCTGTCATATATGAAACTGTATCAAATGCAATATAACAGATATATACCAGTATCAGCAGATTACAAAAACTATGTGTACATTGCACTATGACTAAGCATTATTACAACAACAACTACTTACAGTAAGACCAGCTTCAATGAAGTTTTACAATCCATTAGCATCCAATGGGTAGTATACACAAATCACATCCGCAAATAGCTCGTGACATTTTCTGAATACTCCGTAACATCTCACTAACAATTTTAGATGGAATTACAACATTTTTCTAGCCAAAATCTCACTAGGCGTTGTACACAATTCACCTTTGCAAACCAAGGCAAAATGGCTGTCTCTGATCTGCCTACACATGTCATCCCTCTAGAATCTCCTGACATGTCATTTTTTAATTCTTACAAAACTCCTATCAGTGTTACACATTTTGAATACATAGCCAATTTGCTACAGTATACATTTTTGGAAAGCTTGAATTCCCGGAATAACAGGGTTAAAATCGAATCATTATTTCTAAAATAAAACAAATTGAGTAAATGTCAACAGAAAAATAGACTTGTTTATTTCTCGAAGTGCAATAATCAAAAGACTCAATAAATTACTTGACTAAGGATTAGTTCTTAAACTAGCAAACAGGTCCTCATTTAAAAAAATTGATGAGAGCGATCCCAGTGGTTTTTTTTGTCTACCCCAGTCTTACAAAAATGTAAAATACAACTTTACAAAAGATTTGAAAAAATAAAGGACGAGCTTCTAAAAATAGCCGCACAGTTAACTAGACAGAATTGTGCTCTTTGCAATGGTTCAAAGTTGCAGTTCTAACATCTTTCTAGAATACGCCATGGAGAATGTAGAGCTTAAAACTGACTTGCAAGAAATTGGCCATTAAAGTTTTGCGACTTGAATATTTGATCATGTGAAAACAAATTTATAGGCTCAAATTTAACTGTGTGCAATTATAATTTCGAATTTGTTTTTAACCTATATATATGCAGGTTTGAATACCCAACTTTTAACCCAAGCGATAAAAGCAATTTGGTTGAATTTGAGCCTAAGGGGTCCAGCAAGACCTTAAAATGACAAAACGCGATGGCGAAGGCAAAAACAACATTGTGCATTATATACAAATCTTGGATAGACAAAGTTGTTGAAAAAAAAAAAAAATTGTACAAGTAAAATGGTCGTTATGTCTAACAGAATTGAATATTTCTAGTACAATGTTTGAAAATATGTAATTTAATTGCTACTGAGCAAAAAGGGTCAAATAATGTTCAGTACTAAGAATGGACAATCCGGAAACCAATATTTAATAATAATCTTTTGTGCCAAGCAGTGCGACAAAATAAGTCTTAAATAATTTTATTTCTAAAGAGTTGGCACTCAATGCTATGGCTTTATTACGCAGTTCTGTGATGAAACAACTGCTTTTGACCTGTGGCCCATAGGTTTATATTTAACACATTGAATATCCCAGACGGAACATAAGCAATATTTAACTGTTCGACTCAATTATTGACTTAAACCCGTGCATGGATCAGGCTGCCTTTGTAGATTTAAACGGTTCATAAAATAAAGAGAAAAGCTGTGCTAATAAAATTTGACGTAATGTTGATTTAAAAACGTATTGCAAGCAAAATAAAATTGATTTGTTCTTATTTCTGGTCTGTTATGTTTACAAGTGTGTCATATGACCTTTCAACTCATAAGAGACGGTCACTAGGTAAACTTGGATTGATTTGTTTGTTAGTTAAGGTTTAAAAGGGTATATTATATATAAATATATAGATATATCGCGAACGGTATATCAAAGTAGGATTATTATAGGCGGACACGCTTACCACTAAAAATGTTGCCTTTTCGCACAGCTTCACTTGTAATCACAGCTCAAGTTTTCGTTTAATATAGCTTAGTTTTGCAAAACATTTATCATTTAAAACAATCAAGGACTAGGTAGTGTGAAACTAAGTTCGTGTCGAACCGGAAAGGATGCATGGTCATGCCTGATGATAATCGTTCAATCATTTTCACATTTTTGCACCACATGAGGATCGACAGTGCATATGGTTTTCGCCCAAACAGCTGTTACTGTTCGAGCTGAGAGTGACTTAGCACAACGGAGCCATAGGGATATTCAACTATCAAGTTTTGACGAGATATCACTTCGTATTTTCCGTCGCCTTGACATCGTATCAATATCGGAATCACACTAGGATTCCACAGTTATCGCAGAATGTATTTCTCGCTATCGTCTTATATCACCATTGTTGCTCTAACATTGAATAGATAAAATCCATAAAAACGAGAATAGCATATCTATAAAACATTCATGGAACCAATGAAAAACCCATATCAATCAATCAATTTATTAATCAATTTATCAATCAATCAATCAATCTACCAATCAATCAACCAATCAATCAACCAATCAACCAACCAATCAATCAACATAACAGACAGCCAACGGATGAACGAACAAACTAACTAACCCACCAGTCAGACAAGCAAAACACATAACAAACAAACTCACAAGTAATTCACCAATTAACCAACCAACCAACCAACCAACCAATACGTCAATCAATAAATCGTTCTAAAGGTTGTTTCCATCTTCACTTCACCAAACAACCGCCGCTATTGCACAATTTTACTGTCTTCATCGCTTCCTGCCGTGTCTAAGTGTCAACTGTCACTTTATACGACGAAAACACCTACTAGGCTTAAATGACCACACAAGTATTCCTGACCCATAGCCGCTCTAAAACAAATTCCACACATACGAACATTCACACATACATATTGACAAATTAACAACAAAATATCACCAGCTTTCTTTACACAGCTCACAATTGCCAATAAAATTTATCTACGAAGGGACTTAATGAAAAAACCCCAAGGTTACTGTTTATTTGTAATTCAGCTGCCAGCAGTTTAAACATACCATTGCTTACGTGTTTTACCGAATTGTATAAAACCTCTGCCGAAACCAGTCTGATTAAGTCACTGTCAGGAAGTTCCAGACGCACGCAAAGATGTTCGGACTTCTTTCTCTGGTTTTCGCTGTTTGCACTTTGGCTGCTGCTCGGGTAAGTGCCAACACTTTATATACCCCAGCTTCTGGTTAGTTTGTGTTAATAATGGAATAAAGTCTTTTGTATTCCATTTTATTCCAGTAACTCCTTGATGTGCTGCCAGATTTAGCTGTTACACGCGAACATATTATTTTGAGTGACATTCCTATCGAGTAAACGAAATTTAATTTAATTTAATCTAAAAATGGAAGTAAGGAATATTTCGAAACTAAATAAAACAAACGTTGAAACTTCTTAATGAACTAACGAATAGAAATCAAACAAATCAGTTACTTCATTGTTTTGAAATAAATGGTACTGATTAAACTGAAAAAAACATAATATTGCTAACAACTTTTATAAGTATATCTCTGAAGTTGCTTCTACACGTCTTCGGTAAATACATTTTATCCCACTTACTCTTTTATGTGTTGTCAGATTAAGCTGTTACACGCGAACATATTATTTTGAGTGACATTCCTATCGAGTAAACGAAATTTATTTACTCCTATATTTGATACTTTTTATAATAATTATGTGTGTACCATGAATTAAACCCAAACGTGTAAGATAACTGTTTGTTATGACCGAATGTCCCTGTATATTAAATATTGAATGTTGATATGTTTCTGAATCTTTAAATACATTTACAGCAAAAAATGGACAAGCTTTGTGTTGTAATTTTTTTGAGCAATATTTATATAAATAGGTTTGAATTCCAATTGTCATTATTTAAAGTCTAAAGTTTAAATTTAGTCAATTGTATTGAATGCAAGTTAGAATCAGTTTAAACTAATAAAATGCTCAAAAGTTTTCACAATCTTTGGAGCGACTTCAACCAGATGTTGAGTTGAAAAGGTTTAAGTTATGCAGCCTTGGGAAAGCCCAATTCGAAATTAATGTATTTATTTTTTTCTACAGCCTTCGAACGTGAACGAACTAAGACCAAAGCGTCAAGGTATAGTAGAGTTATTCAAACTAAGCTTGTGCACGTTGAAGTAAACAAATATCCGAAACAATATGTATAAAGTTACTTCGGCATATTTTCCTTAATTATCAAAATAAATTGTGGTTTTAGAAAACACTTCAGGTAATATGTAGCAGTTAAATAGTCCATTAAACGTGCGAAACACTTCTGTTACATAACAATAAAGACAATGTCTAGAACTTCCTTGTATATATTTATTTTATATCACGCCCTGTGAGGGAGGGGTGGGGCAGGGCCCTGCAGAATACTCCCTCGGCTTTCTCAGTCGATCGTAAGAGGCGAGAAAAGAGGTTGCTTTCTGTTGCCCTGG
>JAVFBW010156244.1:0-11927 GCA_034783835.1 Mopalia ciliata
AACTAAGAAAGTGTTATCCCAAAATAACGAAAATACTGTTAAACTTCACTTTCTAAAAGACACAAAAATTATTCAAGTT
The DNA here is from genome assembly GCA_034783835.1 of Mopalia ciliata. Taxonomy (NCBI): domain Eukaryota; kingdom Metazoa; phylum Mollusca; class Polyplacophora; order Chitonida; family Mopaliidae; genus Mopalia; species Mopalia ciliata. Next base: position 80 of record JAVFBW010156244.1, read on the forward strand.
ATAAGAAGTTTCACTATTTTGACTCATTTTTTTATTTTTGACCTTTAACCCAATATTGCAAGAAAACAAAGACAAACAGGAAAAAAATGAATGACAGTTTTTTGGTTCACATAATGTATTGTACGTTGAAGTAAATAATGTAAAAGAAGTAGCAATTTGAAAAAGAGGTAGCAAGCAAAAGTTTACTTTTTATGCAAAATGTTTTTTCTGTAAGTTAACTTATTATTGTTCATAATATATATACATAGTTTGCAAAATTCACAGTTGTTTAGAAGTCAAACAACGAAATGTAAAAACACTCTGTAGAGGGGTCAGAGCATCCTTAAAAAGGGGAAAACAACTGTATTTCGACCTGTAAACGTATTATTTTTATTGCATATTTAAGACAACCATTTGTGTTGCACTTGCAATCGAACTAGCATAGCCCTTAATTAGTAAATTTTAAAAAAGGATCTGACGTAATTGTTCTTAAACACGATAGTTCTATCATTTATTTGCGGCTGTCTCCTTTTGTCTGCACTGGTGGAAGCTTTCATATTAAGCCGAATGTGAGGGTTTCGTTCTCAAACGAAATAACAACAAAAAACAACAGTTTGTACATACCAAACCAGATTTTTTTAAACTGTCACAAGAGTGTAAGTCGCGTGGCAGGGTTGGAAAATGTTGTCAAATTATTATGTTCTCTAACGAACAAGAATTATTGTAATAGAATAAAGAAGAAATGGAGAATGAAATTAAATGTGTTTAAGCAAACAATGAAACAGTTAACTACGTTTACGAGTATATGATTTTTGTGAGAAAATGTGGGATATTTTTGGTAACATATGGTTCAAACTGTCCATATTACTTAAAGGTTGTAATAATTATGAAATATAAAAGTGAGAAGACAGTTCAGTTTAAATGCACGATGACTGATCGAAATCCAATGTCCATGGATAAGTTTGCTTAAGAATGTTAATTTGTAAAATAGTGAATTGTCTGAATCAGTTAATAAACACATTAAATACTTGTGGTATACTCTAGTTCTGAAAGTTAGCAATACAGTTCAAGTAAGCATGCATTATCATTCACTGAATGTAATCTCGATATTTAGGATTAGGTTTCGACATTCTTCCGGAACGGGTAATGACATGTTGTTTCACAGGGGAGTTTGGTTGCGAGTGTCTACCATATTTCCCGGTTTGAGTAGAATGACGCACTGGGATAAGATTAACTGGAGGTGTGGAGGTGTTGAAAATGGCACTTTTCCAGATACATAATCACTAGGAGGTGGTTCATTTACTTTCAGAAAATGTCGACGATTTCGACAGAGAGTTTTTCCTTGTGTTCAAACAATGTAAGGACATGGTTCAGTTGACATTCCTTGAATTATTCCGACTTGATTTTGTCCTGAATCGGTGTGTAGACGAATGACACCACCATGTTTAACTGACATTAATTTTATGGAGGATTTGTCAAAATGCCTTTTCTCGATGTGGCGATTGGTAACTGCTTCTTCACTTAATGTGTTTTGACATAATAAATTTGTACTCATTGGGAGTGTTAGCTTTGTTCGACGAGAACACCGAAGATGTGATAGGAAGCCAAGAGTAGAATTTCTTGGTGTGTTTCTAAAATTAAGAAAACCTATCTATGGATCAGATCCATCGCGATTACACTTTTCTAGGAGAGATTTTGAAGTGCTAACTGGTTTCTCAAGTAGTCCATTTCTCTGGGGATATCTTGGACTACTTGTAACATGATTGCAGTTCGACTCAGATGACAACTTTTTGAATTCTACACTGGAGAACTGTGGACCATTGTCAGAGTAAAGTTCATCAGGTACAGCAAAACTAGCAATATTAGATTTCAGTTTTTTGACAACTGTTGAGGAGTGTGTATCAGGCAATGAGTTTATTTCAAACCAACCTGAGTAAGAGCAACTGTACCAAGGTACATCATAGAATTCCACTTGAAAAATTTCTGTTGCCACAATAGACCATGGTCGGTCAGGAAGTTTGTGCATTTGGATAGGTTCCTTTTGTTGATGTGATTTGTAGCTGTTGCAAGCCGCACAACTTACAACAACCTGTTTAAGATCTTTTATCAAATTTGGCCAATAAAATGATTCAAGGTCCAGTTTCTTAGTAGATTGTATTGCCATATGAGATTTGTGAAGCTGTTGTTAATATTCCATTTTAAGGACTCTATCGCCAGTCAGGAGTAAAAAATGCGACTCTTATATTTTCGTGTCTTTTGCAGGTATTTCCAAAGGAGTATTATATAAACATCATATATATTTAGAAAGAAGGAAATTTCAAGATTCTAAATATATTGTCATATTATGATTTCTTTTATTTTTTAATGACAAAAATAAAGAACAGACCTCTTGTTTGTAACTTTTATTTTTCTTAGATGGTTTGAGATTTTTTCTCCAAACTTGCATGTCTGTGTAGACCGGTATTTAAACTAAATACGTACGTTCTACCACCAATAAACATTTGTTCCCCACGTCTACTGTTCGGCTCAAATACACATCACCAACGATCATGTAATTGATCTGTGGACCTTTTGCTAATTGTTTTGTGGTAATAGTCAGCAGGTATAGTCAGTCGAGGTGAGATAATCTCGTTAATCCCTTCCGCCCTTCGGTATGCATAATCTTTGAAGCGCCCATTTTACAATTTAAATCTAAGAAAAGACATTCTAAAAGACTACATTTTTTGGTGAAACTTTTTGCATTATCAAGATTATGAAAAGAAGATTTCAGAAAAAAAGTCTAAATTTTACCCCTGACTAGCGGTAGAGTCCTTAAGAGATTTTGGAACAGTTATACTTTGTCAGATTTTAGCACAACACCGTCCACTACTGTTAGATGAACCCGGAATGAAACAATGAAGGCAAATCTGACTGATAGTTCGGCCAACAATTTTGGATTCATTTCATGAGTTCAGACAACATTGGGTCAAGAGCTGTTTTAGATTTCAATTCACTCAGTTTATTCGGAGAATTGGGAACAAGGGAAAAAACTTCATCAGTTTCTTTTGGTGTTTCATTCAGAAAAGCACGAGATAGTGTATCTGCAAGTAGTAAACCTTTGCCTTTCTTGTAGAAAACTTGAAGGTTGTATCTTTGTAGTTGAAGCATCATTCGTTGGAGACGCATTGGTAAATATGAAAGTGGTTTCTTAAATAATTTCGAGAGGCTTATGATCTGTTTCCACCTGGACCTGGAATAAATGGATGGAACTTAGAACAAGCAAATACGATTGTGAGGAGTTCCTTCTCTATCTGTGCATAAGCTTGCTGTGTTTTTGTTATAACACGTGAACCATATGCAACAGGCTTTCCATCTTGAAGACATACTTCACCTATTCCTTTTTGTGATGCATCGCATGTCAGTGTGACAGGCTTTTTAACATCATAATACTGTAAAACTGGAGGGCTACTGGTTATGTGTTTGATTTGGTCAAACGCAGACTGGTGTGTTGCTTTCCATGTCCAAAAACCATCTTTGTGTAATAGCTAACATAGAGGAGGTGCTATAGGTAAGGGACCATTCCCACGATCTGTGTAGACCTTAAATGTCTTCTTGATTTTGGATTTCTGTCATTGCACGGACTTTAGGTCTAATTTCTGGAGTTTGACTTGGAGTCTAACTTCACGAGCTTTGTTGAGAACTTTGATTAGATTTTCGTCATGCTCACGCTCTGTTTCATCAAAGATGAGAATGTCATCAATGATATTTTCACAGAGTAGACACCAGAATAGATGATGCAAGGTTTTCTGAAAAATGTCACGTCCTGTTGTGATGCCATTAGGTAGTCTGAGAAAACGAAAACTACCAAAGGGTGTGTTGAATATTGTTCTTATTGGCGATTCCTTGTCTAGTGGTATTTGTCAAAATCCAATGGAGACATCCAGCTTTCTGAAATATTTAGCATTGTCATTCTGGATACAACTTCTTCAATAGTCTCTAACGGGTTGTGTTGTCGTAGACCAGCTTTATTTACATTTTGTGGATCAATACAAATGTATTTCATCAGAGTTCTTTTTTCGTTGCTGCTACCATTGAGGAAATCAATTCATTTGGTTCAGTAGATGCATAATGACATCCATATCAACCAGTCTGGCTGAATTGTCATTCTTCGGAAGATCCCATCACCGATCTAAACACGTTTGTATTCTTTCACCATAGCTTGTTAATCGACGAAAGTTCAGCTTTCCCAGCTTTTCTAGAATATTTACCAGCACACAAGTTTACCAAGGTGTACATCATTCTTTGTGACTTCCTGATATCTAAAGGATCTACTGGCTTAAGGGAAGGCATCATCGTTACATTGTATCACTTATTTCAGTTTCTGCATCGAAGTTCTCAGATATGGAGTTGTTCATAGCTTCTAATACTTCCGGACTCATTTCCTCAGAAAAATCTCTTTTGATCGTGTCCCAGTCAAAAGGCATTCTGTATAACCCACCAGCGCCGGTGTTGTTTTTGTCTGGTCTGTAGCATATAGTGATGTTTCCAGTTTCGTCGAGGTCAAAATATAGGCCAAGGGATTGTTATCTGTTAGAACTGTAAATTTTGGGCAATATCATAGACAAATTTCTTGTATCATACGAAATTACACGCAATACACCAACTTGTGTCTCTTGGTAAAGAATACTCCCGGGACCTTCCTTCGCTTGTCACAGGTTGGATAACCCATTTTTGGTATTTCACACAACAAATCAACAAGCTGATCAACACAGTTCCAGTTTATCGACTGATTTGAAGGAGCCTGTCCTAGTGTATTTCCTCGCTTCCGTTTCTTTGTTTCTGTCAGTTTAACTTGGTCAACTTTCATTAGGTTATAGATTGGTTGATTTTTTCGGAAGAAGTTACGAATGTAACTTGTGTCTATAATATCCCAGGAAACCCATTAGACGGCGTACATCCCCAACACATTTAGGTACACGGGTTTTCAAAGCTTTAACGGCATCCAAGTCATAAGGGTCCATACAGTATAAGTCCTTTGAAACAATGTGTGCTAAATATTGAACTTGCAGCTTGAACACATGGGAGCTTTCAATTTTACACCAGCAGCACATAATGGTTGAAGTACAGTTTGTTAGTCAGAAGGTGCTGTTCAACAGTTTTGCTATACACAATTACGCTCGGATCAAACATGATTGATATTTTCGACCAAACATCTGACACAGACTATATGGTGAACAGGGGGATCGGAATCTGGCGTTGTGGAACGCTCGGTTGGCTCAACATAAAAAAAATGAAATGTATATCGACCTTTCATGGGAATCCATTGCGTTTGAAGCTCCATGCAGGGAAGCATTTGACTGCTTGTTAAAAACCACCCCGTAGTCTCCAGTGCACACCGATAAGATGCAGTGGTGTTCAGTGCCTTCGTTTAAAAGCCGACGAAAATGTCTTCAATTGAGTTAAGTTGATAACTGCAGCTGTTATTGGAGTGCAAATGTTTTCACCTTGTTCGTGACACAGAGCATAAAACCGACTGCAGCTGTTATTGGGGTGCAAATTTATTCACCTTGTTCGTGACACCGAGCATAAGACCGACAGAAAGGAAAATGGGTGGTCACTACACCTACTGAAACGTGACAGAACGTTGTATGGTAGAATATACCCTTGCCTCTCTCTAGCGCACGGTGGACATCGTTCATTGTAACAACGTTTTATACATTAAGGTGCGCTACTGGCTTTAATATCATTTCTTCTAGGCTAAACATCACGTGACGTTAAAGATAACACGTTGACTGACTGCCTGTACATGACAAATAAAGCGAGAAAGTATGAGAAAAGCCAATCGTGCACCTAACTCGGATTACAATAGCGTTGGCGAGTGAAAAAATAGGGAAACAAATATGTCACTTATATAATATGCATTGCCACCTATGTCATTGGATAACAAAGGTGAGAAATGCATATTCAGTTGAATTACAATGACATAGGTGGCACAACCGGTTATATGAGTGACAGATTTATCTCCCTTTATCGCTATTTGTCGAGTCTTGAATTTCTACATATCAGTATAGCTCACTCTCCAGAGAAAGACTTCACTGCGACAGAAGACTATATAAGTGTATGAGTAAAAGAGTATATATACACCAATGGCAATTCATCCTATCTGTTGTGGCAGTGGTGATCGGTGGAAACGCAATTTCACCTGATGCTGTTCCATCGGTCTCCCCCCATGTAGGAATCCCTAATGAAGCATTCTATCAGTGATTATACATGAACAATGCAAATAACACACGCTGTATATTCAACAGTGAATTCCGCTACCAACACCCAGAAAGCTCTGACCTCTTCATTATCACTAGCTGTTATTTTCACATCGTAGAAATGATCATGCATGGTCTGTGAGTTTTTCCATCATGTTGCCACCTCACCATCACCCAAGTGATTTTGCGAGGTCTGAGGACGTCCCATGAGATATGGCGGGACATCTGGTCATTTATCATATATCAATATTATAGATTTCATGATGGATGGAGGTGGTGACCCGGTGGAACGGCCTGGGAAGACTTCAACTCAATGACCCCACACATCCCATCCCAATCCCACAGGCTTTGACATCCTGATTCTTCCGATCAGCTGCGTTGTTTACATGTCAGTATAAGGGTCGATTGGGTCAGACTTTCAAGGTAGGTCAAAGGTCATCGTCCCATCTATTAGAAAGAAAGTATTAGCGCTATTTTACATGGCTGAGTTGCTCGAAAGAGTATTAGTCGCTAACACCAGATTAAATCACTAATACAGAGTTAGAGACAGACCTGCAACATGGCGTGACGTCATCTAATAGAGGTTTAAATTTAATAGTGCTTCGAGCAACCGGGCCCAGATCTTAAAGAATGGACTGACCGTACACGTTTGTTAAAAACCTACCATGTCTTCCTCCCTGGCATTCTAAAAGATAATCAATTCTAATTCCTACGTCGAGACATTGACTCTAAGATACACCCGAGCCATCTTGTTGTGCACTTCTTTTATTTGCTGCTCTGTGGCTGATTATGTCGCCCCAAATATTGGGAGAAATTAATGCGTGATGTCCTGGCATAGCGTACGCGAGTTGTCTTAGTCTCGTCCACTATAGAAACTCTCGCGAGTTATGATTGCCTCCCTGGGAGACAAGATATATTGACGGGATTGCGTTTCCCCCAAATCCTTCAAAATTGAAAAAAAGTTTCCTCCCTTTAAGACACTTCATGTGAATGCATTTACCAAATTCTACACAACAATATGGCCCTTGTTGGTACGTAATGTGTATCGAATTTCCGACAACTTGAAAAATAGCTTCCTACTTTAAAGACAATGCAATGGATGCGATCCCGTTTCATCCAAAATGAATAAGTTTTTACTATTACCAGAAGTTAATGGACTTCAGCTATTACCTAATTTTACAATATTCACTCCTATGTGTTGTAAACATAACATCCACCAATTTATTTGACGGGTGAAAAATAGCTTTCACCTTCCTATTAAGTCAACAGATGGGGTTGCTGCGGATTGCATTTCACTACATTCCCGTAAACAATATGGGTGCCATTGAATAATTTAAGGCCCTATTTAATTATTTTAATTATTTAATTTTAGGAAATATGAGGGTTGATTTGCTATTGCCTGAAAAGGAAACACCCATCAAGTTTAATGGAAGAATATAGTAGGCCCTATATATATAAACGCCATGAAGTTTTTCAGATATTGCGTTTTAACAATTTGACCGACAATTACGAGAGCATGTTAATAACAATGCCCTGTGTTTTTGAAACAAAACTAACTTAAAGTGAAAACTTAACAAAAAAGGTTAAGTTTACAGTTATATTTAATTTTAGAAATTGACTACATTCATAAAACTCCACTGAATCAACAATGCTATTTCCATATACCAGACTTCGACAACAAAAACATTCCATCCGCTTGACGTATTCACCAGTATAACGATCGTCATATAATTACTTTTTTCAGATATATTTGAAACTAGAAAACCTGCAACCGATTGGATCATTCAAGCTACGAGGCGCTTGTAACGCCATTGACCGACTCGGTAGTGACAAACTTCAGAATGGTGTCATAACAGCCAGTGCGGGTAATTTTGCTCAAGGCTTGGCATGGAACACTAAGCAGCGTGGGTTGATGTGTAACGTCATTGTCCCTGACCACGCACCCTTGACAAAAATTAAAGCAATTCAGCGACTGGGCGGAAAAATAACCAAGGTGCCCTTCGAAACATGGTGGAAAGTAGTAAATGAAAAGAAAATGGACGGCATTCAAGGTCATTTCATTCATCCAGTTTGTGACAAATATGTTCAAGCAGGTTGGTACAGTTTTTTTTATAGTTTTTTTTTTTTAGACAATTGAAGCACAACCATTAAGTCGGTCTGATTTATGGTCAGTTTTCTTTATAAATCCTTTCAGCAGACTATTCATTTGTTCTGGTCAGTCTTCAGTGAAGTTTAACAAAAAATAATAACTTTAACATAATCTCTTAAGTGTTTTTATTGTAGGTAATGGTACAATAGGTCTTGAAATAATTGAAGACGTTCCAGACGTGAGTGCGGTTATAGTACCATATGGGGGAGGAGCCTTGTGTACTGGAATAGCCACTGCAGTTAAAGCATTGAATCCTTCAGTAAAGGTGTTTGCTTGTGAGGTGGAAACAGCTGCTCCTTTGAAGGCAGCTTTTGATGCTGGTCATGTGGTAGAGTGCGACTACAGTCCAAGCTTTGTGGATGGCATTGGTAGCAAATCAGTCTTACCAGAAATGTGGCCTGTTGTCCGAAAACTCCTGGATGATTCGCTGGTGGTCAGCGTCAGTCAAGTATCTGATGCCATAAGGATGTTGGTTGAGAGGAATCATGTAGTAGCGGAGGGGGCAGGTGCTGCCCCAGTTGCAGCTGCATTGTCTGGGTCAGCTGGAACTGGGAAAATTGTCTGTGTAATTTCGGGTGGAAACCTAGACACCAGTGACCTAATTCAAATATTACAAGGGAGAAAACCCTCTAGATAACCCTTGGCTCATCTAGCAAACCAACACCACTAATAAAGATATTTCAGTACAGTGTGTAACAGAAAAGTTTCAGCATTACTATGGGGTAACCGAATACTTTGCAGTGTACTGTTTGCTTTAACAATTTTTGATGAACACAGTTCTGACAAAAGCTTTCAGTCACTGCTTGTGGTTTTAGCAATACTTAAACTTCTTTCACTGAAGAATACACCTGTCTGTTCTAACCGTTTCATTGAACTGTCTGTCCAGGGTTAGAAGTGGTCAAAGTGAAAAAGTGTGTAATTGTCAATTAAAAATACGTTTTCACTTTTTAAATATGTTTGGGTTGTCCCATACTTCAATAAATGGAAATCTGAATGCATTTAACCGTTTTGGCTTTGTGCGCAGAGGGATGTATTGTTCCACATTGTACATGCTGGGAAGCTGGGACTCACCTTGTCCTGAGAATTTAGCTGAAAAAATTTGTTGCTGGTGATTTTATGTCAAGGTTATTTCAACTCGTGTCTGTGTGATGACAATCACATTTGCAAGACACTGGTGACCATTTAATACTGACCAGATGCAAGACAATCACAGGCATCAACACAGAGCAATGTGTGACAGTTAATTAGTGTTCACCAGCCACCGTGAGACACTGATAATAAAAATTTGATTTTGTTGGATTAGGTCTAATGCGTAATTAAGGTTATTTCTCTTTTCTGATGACAGCTTATCCGCTTAACACTGTTCCTTGCCTAATTATGGTAGAAAACTGAGAGGAAAGCTTGCAAAAACCACCTGTCATTGCCAGAACCACATTGTGGGACTCCCTCATACGTCTGATGGTAGACAGACTCAATCCTGTGAACAGTATATCGAAGTAGGATTAATAAGTGCACACACTAACCGTAAAGCAATACTCCTGACTGAAATAACCCCTATATCCCTTGAAAGGTTATCATTAAATATACTGAAATATGGCATCGACTTCCTACCACTACTGGCAGCTGACATTTTGGGCGTGGCCAACATGTCTATGACGTCACGTGACTAGCATTCTTCTGTGTTACAGGTTAATAACATGTAAGAACCAATGACCTACAAAGCTCATTTGTGTCAACTGGCAAAGATTTAAACAGTCGACAGTACAGGTCTCATGACGTTGGAAGTAACTTTGAAAAGAAAGATATTTGATTGGTGAATTTTTGTGCAGAACTTCTGTTTAATGATAAAAGTACCTCGATATGGCCGCTTGGATAAATTTGACTGTATTTTGTGCATTTCCCATTGTTTAAGATCCAATTATAATATTAATATAGCTTGATTAGAAAATTAGAGAGCATAACTGAACACAAGAAATGATGCCCGTTTTACCTACATGCATTTTATTGCAGCCCGGAGTATCGCTTTTAACCCCTAAGCCACAGCCAAGCCAAGTTTTAAATATCCATGAATTTGTTTTTAAGCCTTGTGTTCACAACACATACAGACGTACATATTGCAAAATTCTGCATGGTAACTATTTTGTGTTATTAAACTTTTTTTATGGAAATTGATCTCCATACAGTACCAATTCACCATCTTAATGAGAGAAAGCAGTGGACCTACAAGTTTCATGTTAATGTCTACAGCAAATAGTCATCAATATTGAAAAATTACGTAATGGCCGTTCTATTGTTTTGGATAATTTGGTATAATGCAAGCCCTTATATCATCTAAACAGAAGAAAGCTAAATTCCAAGTTTATCAGTGAATTTGACCTCAAGTTATCCTGTTCACAAAACATAAGTCAATATTGCAAAATCATACAACAGGGTCATTTTGTTTTAGAGAATTTGGAGAAATGCAGTTTTGTCTTAACAGGAGGACGCTATGTTTCAAGTTTATTCAGGACTGTTTTACAATGTTCACATTATGTACATACTTGTATATTGTAAAATTATACATTGGCTGTTATTTTGTTGTAAGGAATCTGGAGAAATGAAATCCCAAACTCATACAGATGTGAATATTGTAAAATTATGCGATGGCTGCAATTTTGTTTTATGGAATTTGATGAAATTCAATCCCAAATGTTGTCTCAATAGGCGAGACTATATTTTAAGTTTCAACGTAGTCCCCAAATTTGTTTCAGAGTTATGTTCACAACATTGTAATATAATACAATTATGGCCATGTTTTTTTACGGAACTTGGGTGAAATAGAATCCAATCCAGCTGTCTTCTTAGTTTAAAGTTAATCTGTGAATTTTCTCTACTTATCGTGTTGACAACACATCAAGCATGTATCATCCAAAATTATTAAATAACAGCCATTTTGTTATACGGAATTTGGTCATATTCAATCCCATCCGCTTCTTAAGAGGTACATGTAGTCTCGCTAAACTAGACTTCTTTCGAGAACAACATTATATTGAACCCAATTTACTTACAAATAAATTAATTTGAGGTTTTGGGTGAGATTGAATGATTAAAAATATATTTAAAAATTAACCTTTCAGAAAACCAACTGTACAATACCAGGCCCATATGACGGCCATTTTCTTTTTGCAACGTTTAGTATGCTCTGTTACCAGAGTATCTAGCCGTGATCGAAGTTCTCGCAAGAAGTCTGGTTTAGAGAGAGGTTAAGAGGAGGAAGTACATGCCAAGTTTGAAAGCGATCAATTTATTCTCTACTTATCATGTTAACAAAACATACAAGCCTCACTTTTCCAAAATTATGTTTGTTTGTTTGTTTGGTGTTTAACGGCGTACTCAAGGATATTTCACTTATATGACGACGGACAAAAATACAGAAGATCACAAACAGATCTGCTTCCTATTACCCTTTAGCTCTGCGAACACCAGGGCAACAGAAAGCAAC
>JAVFBW010156255.1:0-11927 GCA_034783835.1 Mopalia ciliata
GCTTCTATAAATAATTAAAACGCAATAATTAGCCATAAAAAAAATTATAAAAAAAACAAATATTAAAATATTGAGACACATTACTTGTGAACATCTTGGTATTGCTGATTTTACATGTTGTAGGTCTATCTCACCTACATGTAGATGCGAATACGTATCTTATAAACTAGACAGTATCTCACCTGGACAGATTTTTCACCTGACTTGGTAAGGATTTTAAGCAATTTTGCCCCATATACAAGCTTCTTAAACGTGACAGTTCTGTAAATTGTATCGGAAAGTCAACAAATCCATTACCACTCAAATTTAAAACTTCTATATTTTGTAAGGCACCGAAATCCTTTGGTATCGATTCAGCGTCCAGTAAATTGTTCTTCGCCGAAAATGTCCGTAAATTTGTTAAGCTGCACAGCTCAGCGCTAAAGTGTGTCATTTGATTATTGCTCAAATCTAAAGTGATTAAATTTTTGAATATTGCTATAGAACGTGGTAAAACTGTAATTGAGTTGTGATCCAATTGTAAACTTTTTAGTTCATCGGCATTCGCAAAAATGAACTCTGGTATAGTGTCAATCCCTGAAAATGACAAATCTTCCGAGTTCTCGCCGTGAAATTCACTATCCGACGAGCTACAACTGCTCAAGCCGTCTGCTAAACCTGGTGAAGCCATTTTGTCACTGATGTCGCGAACTTGACTAAAATCTAATCTTTGTTCTTTCTGAGATCATTCCTCGCACACAACTGCAGGAAATCTAATTTCCATACATTTTTAACCCTACTTTGACACGAAATCTTTCACCTTTCCTATCAGAATGACCTATAAACACAGCGCATGCTCGTTGAACTCTGTTTAAGAGGGTCCATAGGGGATGTCACGACTGTGAATACGAAATAAATAATAAACAATAAATAGACATTTTGTTCCTCTACATAAAATATATACAGATAATATACACTTAAAATACTTATTATTATAGGGTTTTTATTATACGCTTTGTGTGCCTTTCTTGGTACATCTTATTATCAAATATAATTTTCGAAACATGTAGGGGGGAAAAAAAAAACAATTCTGAAAAAATATATATATTTTTATTATTGTAGATAGCCTATACAGGATATAGCCTAGGAGTGCTTGTCGACAACACAGTTCACTACCAACATATATTTCAAAAACTCGGTCGTCGCGTCATTCACATTTTCTGACGTATTAACCTCCTTTTTTGGGAAAAATCCCGTGTGTTAATTCGTGTGCCGAAGTTAATTCGAACTAAAGCTATGAAGTGCACACCATGATCTGTTGTCTATAACTATCGGACAGTAAATTAATATAACGCATGATAAAGGTGTATTGTTAACTATATGTGTGGAATGACTGGAATCAGTTTCTTTTGTTGATTTTCTCATTTTAATGGGAACCAGATATAAATTAATTGCTATAGATTTAAATCTGACAAAATTCTACATCAGCACGACGTCTATTGACTGCTTTCATTCTCATTCAGTCCCGCCTGCTAAATACACTAATTAACGGCTGTTCTTTAATACTAGAATGTTAGTGCAATACAGATGTTTGTCTTTATAAGTATGGCATAAATATACTAAGTTTAGGTAGAAAAACAGTTGTCTTTCTCTTTAACTATGGTAATTCAACTGACCTGGCAAACTTGGACAAATAGTGGTATTTAGGCCTATAGCTATACCATATAAATATTGGAGTTAAATACAGCTAGATGTTAACTAGTAAACATTGCGATAAATAAAAATTAGGGAAATAATTAAAGGTGGCTTTTGTTCTCAGCACTGTGCACTATGATAAAAACTGTTTTATTCACTTAAACACATAGCTCTTATCTACTTGTGAAAAAATGAGTAGCAATACATCAAGTCGACGCAATTTGTGGCAGAGTTATAAGCCTACCATATAGAGTATGCAATTGAGTTTTAACGCCGTACTTAGGTTATTTCACTCATATGACGGCGTATTAGCCCATCGGGTGAAGGAAACATTAGTTAAAATGACGCATTTCATAACGCCCAAGTAGTATCTACTTGGCTTTTCTCATACGTTCTCGCGTTTTTTGTCATGTACAGACAGTCAGTCAACGTGTTATCTCTAAAGTCACGTGATGTTTTGCCTAGAATAAATGATAATAAAGCCAGTAGCTAGTTAGCACAATGTAATTCCTCCGTCTTCAGGAATTAGCCCTATACATAGTGCTAGTAGCTAGTGCACCTTAATGCCTTCGACACCGTATACTCCAGAACGACTATGGTATTATCCTAGCACTTTCTTCGATTGAATTTGGTTGTGAAAGCTATACAGTGGGCACCTCGAGCTCATTTCTGGGGATGTATTTTCTCTTTATATCTCTGCGTAGAAATATTTTTTTGAAAAACAAGCTTCAAACAAAAGTACGTAGTGCCATAGTCAAATTGATGATCTATTTGTTCGTTTGAAGGATAAACATGAGGTGTTTATGTCACCGAACAGGTCATGCTTTGAGGTCAACTGTGAATAGGCCAGCGGACGGGCAATGAGGCTGTGTATGATGGGTCAACGTAGAAGTACATACAAATACTGTTCGATTGTATACACCCGAAAAGGATAAAACACTGGATCGATCGAAGTACCAGATGGATATAGAAGCACATATCACGGCCAGAAATGTTTTTGTTGCAACATGCAACGTGCCTATGCAAATATCCTGCTGCATAGGTATGCCAGACCCTATGATTTAAAGCTGATTACCTCTTCCAGAGTTTATAAATATGTAGAGCATTACTTCATGGTCAAACTTTGCAAAGGAAATAACTCAATATCTCTAGTCTCACATACATTAAACATGGAACCGAAAGAAAAAAAAAAAACGAAAAAAGAAAAACAAAACACGGAGGTCACCAGTTGCCGCTGTATTAAGGCATATCACAAGAAGTTTTTTAGTTGTCTTCTGTCCTCTCTTTTAAACTAATTTTAGATTACAAAGAGTATAAGTTGGGATTACAATATACAGGGATATGTAACGGCAAGCTTTAAGCTTGAATTGCCGATTAAATCACGAACTATCTTGCGTAGAGCGGGAACTGGCGAGAGGCTATACGGGCTGGCAATCGAAGAAGACAGTGGCGTTGAATGAAAATTACTTGATTACACTCTTAATATTTGAATTTTACAGCTGTTGTCAGAAGAAAAACATACATATAAACGACAATCTCTAATTTCTTATAAAGTATCGTTATAACTTAGATAAAGTACATTTGAGTAAAAAAAACGATCTAATTTTGGACTAGAAAGACCTTTTTTTTTCTTAACCTTGCGGATAAAAAAAATTGCAGCCGATCGAAGGAAGAGAAGGTGATCGGGTCTCTCTTGGTGTCTCGCTAGGGCAATTTTTCATTCACCCCCCTTGTCAATCAGGTAAATCCGCCAAAGAGATGTTAATGTTCGTCAAGTTTAGTTCACAACTCAAAAAAAAATATTATTTCGATTATTTTATTTTGAATTTAAAAAAACTACGAAAATCAGGCATATAGTATATTTTAGTATTTTGGCTTATTTTTTACCAAGTTATTGGTGGGCCTGATAAATGGTTTCTATTAGACTTGTTTTTTCGCCTTACTGGCATTGATATCAACAGAAGAGAAGTTGATGCTCAGTGTTATATCTTCACATTCCGTATATGTAAAATATTTATATGTTTTTGCAGATCTTTAAAACAACCAAAAATATCGTGAAGGAGGGAGACTTCTGAGCTATCACCACAGTAATGCGCGTGCGCGTTAACAATTGTCCACCTCGCCAGTTATCCGAACGCTTCACAGAAACGGACGAATGAGAACAATACCCAGTACCTGATTTTTGTGGATTGGCCTGGATAAGGCCGAGCTTCAAATTCCTGTATATTGAAATCTCAAGTATAAGCGCAAGAAAGGACACTGTCGGACAATTTATCGTCTGTAGGCTTTGCAACACTTGCAAGACGTCCCGAATGAAGTCCATTTCACAATTGGGTAGCTTAAAAATAACCCCCTGTTGTTATATTATTAAATATTTCAAATGCAAATACACTGGATTTATGCCATTGCTATTTAGGCCTGTTGGAGTACATGGCGGAACACAAATTAGTTTTTCGAATTCTATTTAACTGACGTTCAAATTTAACATGGTCAGTGACTACATTGTTGAGAATATAGGGCCTATATGTCGAAAATGTTTCGCGTATTTACATTGACTCGAGCAACTCAGCACAAATTTATCTTTCATTCAAAGAAACTGTTGAATGTTATTCAACATAATTTGCCACCCCTATGGTCTTACTGACAAAATGTTCGCACGTCATAAGTTAATCTGCTTGCCCGGCTTAAGGATTGAGGTCCAGCCGGTCAGAATGTCAGGTCAAATGTTATTGGGTCAGATCACGGTCACTGATGTCGCATGTGAATCATGGCCATCCGATATTAGAAGTTTGACTGGGGGTCAGCGTTTTACGCAATGGTTTTCACTTATATGACTTACTTAAATACGTTGGAAACCCGGGTAGAGAACTCCTTGCGATTACTCGAACCACATCGTGTAACTCATAGGCCCTGGCCTATATACCCGCGAGGTTGACTATAACCACTGAACCATGGCCTGGAGTCTGTTCAAGAATGGTAAGAAAACACTGTGACCGGTATTGCATATTCTTAACCGTGTTATCCGAACAAAGGGGCGTCCATTTAGTTAAACTTGAATCTAGGTTTAAAAAAGCTGGTACAAATGGGGCGTAGGACTTATGTCCTTAGGGCTAATATTCTAGGGGCTCACGTCCATAAGGGCTCATGTCCTCAATGTCCGTTCCCCGGTACAAATGACGTGATGGAAAGCTTTATATCACCTTTACATGCGCATCCACATGTGACAACCACTCTACATGTAAAGTTTGAGGTTAGATATTTTGCAACGATTTGTGTGAAAGGGTTGTCTACATTACCATTACCATTATCTTGTCAAAGTTTGAAACTGAAATCTTTTCAATATGAAATTAGCAAGGAAGATGAGTTATTAGGTGCACGAGTGGGTTTTCTCATATTTTCTTGAGACTCTTCTGCCATACCGCATATAGTTTCGGAGTGGTTATTAAATGTGCTGCTGGTTGCATCATAACATGATGCGTGTTGTGTTCTTTGTTTTGTCTTGCGTCGTTTCGTTTTTTTTTGTTTTTTTTTTTGTTCTTTAACATTCATAATCTAATTGGTGTGACGTATGTTGTGATTTCGATCGAGGGGATTGTTGGAATTGAAAGAAGGGTCGTTTAACCTTTCTTATTTTTATGAGGAAAACGTTAGGTTTTATGGATTGTATGCCAACCTATTCTAGATAGGTTTGGCAGCGATGTAAGTATCTCCTCTAAAGTGAACCTCATGAAATCAACATGTTGAATATCCACCTAGTTTTTTTTTTATTGTCTACCTATCCCATATTGTAAATGGCATCGGACTTATATGTGTAACAAATTTGTTGTTTAGGAGCATTTTCATATAATTTTGTGTTACTGCTTAGCACAGAATATTAATTTCTGGGTTTATTTTGATGGCTCATTTCATATAAATTATGTGTATAAAACACTCCAGAATACAATGGGTACAGACAGGTCTGTCGCACACCCTTCCAAATTTTGAAGGTCTACATTTTTAATCAGTTTTATTTAAAAAACATATTGTACAAATCATAAATGATCTTTTTTTTGTGATAAGTTTGTCTTATCTGCGACTGACGTTTAGCATGTGGTGGATCCATAATGTTGTAGACCGTGTTATGTCACCAATGTGCTGTTGACATATCTATGTTATTTTTACTTTGATAGGATATCCCAGACTTTACCGCCCAAATGAAACTCCATTTTACCTCACCATCGTGTACAAAGAGCAACAGATTCATATCATAATTTACACTGAACTTAATTTGTATGCAACTTATTTTCAATGTTTCCTACCACTCCCACTGTTGTATTAAGCGAATTTGAATTATTGAGAGTTGTCGGCTAATAAGTTGTACATTTCACCAACTGCAATCGAAAGTTGACAGAGATATTATTTTGATCGTTAGGCATTTTATATCTTTTAGATCTGGAGGTTATCCAGAATAGTGTTTGATATAGGAACAACTATACATATCATTCCCAAGAAGATTCGAAAAAAAAAAAAAATGTAAATAAATGTTCAATTGCCTGGCATTGAGTACGAGAGTCTTAGTTTCGTCCGCTTTAGAAACTCTTGCTATAATACGATTATGTACAAAATTAGTTCCCTTTGCATATATGATAACTGGAGTGGTCTCCCCTAGTACTTCAAAAGCAGTTCCTTTTTCACTTACCAGGATTTTGAATGGTATAATGTAAAAACTGATAATGAAATGAATAAAGAAACATTTGATTCCGGAAATATGTTTTTTAAAGCAACCTGTGGACCCACATTTTACTTTTAGTTTTTGTGAGGAATATATCTTTTGCAATGCAAAATAAATAATAAAAACGAGCAGGTTTTTTTTTTTTTTTTTTTCTTTTTGTTTTTTTTGTTTTTTTTTCAATTTCTTTAAGATTGTTGCCTTAGGGCCTGTAGGTCTATATAGCTATAGATGAACCATATACGTATATGGTGAACTCGGTATGTAATTAAGATTTTACTTCCAGTAACAGTTTTTCCTAAAAAAAAACCCATTCAATTGAACGACCTACCAATTGATTGGCCGATTGATTGATTGACCGATTGACGGGATTGACCGGTTGTGTGATTTATCTCTTGATTTATTAGTGTTTTACACCAGCGTTGCATTGCTGACTGTTCTCACATTTATTTCTGTAGGTCTTGTAACATTAACAATATTTTATTCCAAATCAGATATCAAAAAGCATAAAAGTACCAATACACATGTAAAAAAAAAAAACACACAAACCTGAAACAATTTCGCAGTTAAACCTGAAGATAGAACTTTTTTATTTTTGTCCTATTAATCTTGAATAAGAAATCTGGCGATGGGTCATAACCGAAAAGCTTAAAGTCGGGATAATACAGTTCCCGGAGTTTGACTAAGTCCTCCATGGGCACAGTGCTAAAGGCTTCAATTAAAGCTTCTTGTCTATTTAACACAGCCTCATTGGACGTCTTCTCATGCGAATCTAAAATGAACTTTTTAAGTTGAGGTAACGATATACTAAACAACAGATCCCACTCTCTTGGGAATGCTACCTTTTTGTCTATTAAACCCCTTATTTGTAGCTTTTTCAAAAGACGTTTTATAGCCACAGGAAAGCGCATGCAGTATCGAACAGAAGTTGGGAAAAATCGGTAGAAATTTTCTACATTCATTTCTAGTCTAGTCTTTGCGGTTTCACTTTCCATATTGCTGAACATTGATCTGTTCAGATATCGTTTGATGATAAAATCCCCTTCAGTCTTTAGAGTTTCTAATTTGCCTATGATATCAAATTCTAACTGACATGGACTACATCGCTTGTATATGGGTTTCCAATGCTGGTCCGCATGGTCACTGTTTAAGTCGCTTATCACATATTTAATGAACTCCGGGAATTCCACATTCTGTCCACAACGTAAAGATATTTCGTCTGGATTCGTTCGCAGTGTTTTGATAATTGTTTTGCCTAAACTCCAATAAAGAGGATTAGGGGTGAAGAACTTGTCAATATATGCTGCCAATAACCGAGAGTATGGTTCTCTCACAAGGAGCATCGATTTGAAATGTTTTAAATACCAGTGGCCCATGTCAAAGTCCATGTTTCTAAAATGTAAAGTAGATTTATTGGTGCCAAATTCATCATGCTTATTAAAATGTTTCGTCGGATCGTCTTTCAGCGAATTCTCTAATAAAACGTTGGAAAAAAACGTAGAAGCAATCTTTGGTACGGGGCAGTAAGCTAAACCATATCTTTGACTAATAACCAAACTCTTCACCGATCCCGTTCCTCGCCATTTTATCCCATTCACCTTACAGCCTTCTAGCACAAGTTTTCTCCTCTCCTCGAACATTTTGGTCATGAGGGAGTCGTTGTCGACAGATGTCACCGTCTGCAATAAAACTACCATCAATTAAAGCATGACCCAAGTTATAATCGTAATGTTTTTATTCTACCTGTCAATTTGCAACAGCACTTCTGTGCATAGCCTTTTTACAAGATCTCTACTAATATATACTTCACATTTAACCAATATCATCTCAATCCGTAAATATGATCGTTTGTTAAGAATTAAATAAAGGACTTTAATACAGCCATTTTGCAACAGAACGTCTTTAAATAGCATTTAACAGTAGATTTACTAACATACGCTTCATATATAAGTTAATTACAATCTATTCATAAATATTACCGTTTAATGAAATTTAAGTAAAGGACTTCAATATAGTTCTATGTCCTAAGCACACCAGTTGGCAAAGCAAAGACGCACTAATTAGCTGTGGCTATCGGTAAAATAGTCACCATGCATATTAACAACATCCTATAATACTTAGCCAACCTTTTATTTCAGTCTTGGCGAAGATATTGGCTAATGGACTTCTCTTCAATTTATAATGATTGATTTTTTTTATTTTTATTCATCACCTATTAAAAGCGACAAGATATTACCGTAGTGTCTTTATTCTACCAGTCATTTTGCAACATAACGTCTGTACATAGCATTTTCTTTTAAATATAAACCATATTGGGAAGGGAACCATCGTCAAGTTAATCAAATACTTCTGAGCACGGCGTTGAACACAAATCAACAAGTGAGTTAAATTTATACAGATGAAAAAAAAAACTAGAATTCAACATTCTAATTTCAAGAAGACAAATTTAAGCCTATAAGTTAGATTTGAAGTGCGCGCATTCAAGTCGTTGGCAGTATTTTGTGACATAAGTTACCTAACTCACATGGCAGCTGCTAGTAAATATCTATTAAAAAGTAACGGAAAACAGAATTGATATTGTTCGACTTTTCTATATTCGGTAGATAGTTCAATACTAAATCAATGGATTCTAAAGAAAATGAGGAATCAATAGCTAAATAGAATTTGGTGTAAGCGTCGTGTGCCCAAGAATACTCACTCGTGTCGCAACATCCTTCCTCTTGGACAAAGCCATGATGTGAACTAAAATAAATAAAATGATGACCACTCTAATTAAAACTTAAGAAAAGACGAAATTTTACCCAGTTTTAATAATACATAGTTTTGTTTATAAGTTATATGTAAGAATAAGGACTCTAGCTCGTGTGTGTGTTTGTCTGTTTATAACGTCGCATTCAAGGTCATTTCACTTATAAGACAGCTGATTATCGAACTCTTACCCTGTCCTATTTATTACTATGGAGAAACCGATAGGAAACCTTGTGACAGCCAGAGGAGCCCCGCATGCACACACGAACATTAAAGCTGATACAATATTTAGAAGAAAGATCAGCGGTGGAAGACGATGTACGATTTCAGAATGTCAGTTTTGATACATTATTGTGATTCTACAGAACTCACAATGGATTGGACAGACAATTTGTATAGTGTTGAAACTAGAATGGCATATAGGGGATGTTTGTGACAATTTACACTTATTTATTTAAAATATATTCAATTTGGTACTCAATAAAAACACTGAGAGGATTGAATGATTGTATTGAAAATTTACTTAATGGTGCCTAACATGCTGGAGACGCAGTAGAGGTGGCATCAAACTCGCACCGTAAAATCAAAAAGTTTACATGCTCTTTGGGATTCACGAAATTTTTTCTTCTCTAAACCTGCTTGACTTGGCTACTCTTAACCGTTTAGATACACTGTATTCTTATCAGCAACAGCGACCATTACATTTTATACAAATTTTGTTTTTTTTTATCCGCTAACTTATATCGCTGGTTTTCTCGAGGATTTGCAGAACAAGGTTACTTCGAACAGTGTAAATTATGTCATGTTACAATATAATGCAATATAAGTTTCAATTGGATGTAAAGGAGTAAAAGCAAAAGGATTTGTGAGTATCCAATGAATAATGATAGTACTCCAATACGTATTCTCTTACCTTTTAGATTCCCAAGGTTCTGATTATAGACTACACAAAGAAAACCAGATAAAACGATAGCTGCCAACAGCAGCGGCCATTTCCTAGACCGCTGAGAAAGAGACGAAGAAGCCAGGTCCAACACTACAAAGTCAACGATACATGAGTATAAGTATAGGAGAGAATCACAAGAAGAGGCTCTGGTAATCGTTGGAGAGAGGGTGGGTTGCTAGGTTGCCTTCTGGCCTTCCGCCGCATTGAAGTGATATGCATAGTGTGAAATGGATAAGCTCTCGTCACACAAATGGAATGTACGCCGGAGTACAGCTAAAAAGCTCAAATCAAACAAACAAAAATACATAGCCTACGAGAGGCATGTAAAGTTGTCCTCCCATGGGCGGACAATCTGGTCAAAGACTGTGTAAACGTAGCATGTACATGTACAATATTAGATAAACTACTTGTATTTAATGCAGTAAAATTTCGTAAAATGTAAACCCTATCGTAAACAATCTAACTTTGAACGTTGGGCAACCACCGTAACCGCCCGGAAGTGATCGATATATTACGCTAACATTCACATGCTGTTAAAGATGGTGCGTTTGAACACAACACTGTTCCTATCTTATGCATGACTTGCAAATAACACATTTTGTCCACTGTAACCAGCTTTATAATAAGGTACCGTCAATGACGTCATCATATCAACATAAGACCGGCATTCAGACACATCGAAAACTCAATCATGTTATGAAAGTAAATCCTGGCTTGATACCGGTATACATTTAGTTTTAGATTGATTGATCGATTGATTGATTGATTGATTGATTGATTGATTGATTGATTGATTGGTTGATTCACGTTTTACGCTGATCGTTTTATATTTGTCAGTGTACGTCCTTAGTAGTTAGGTGTTGGTTTCACGTCTTACGCTGATCGTTTTATATTTGTCAGTGTACGTTCTTAGTAGTTAGGTGTTGGTTTCACGTCTTACGCTGATCGTTTTAGGTTTATCAGTTTAGGTTATCTGTAGTCAGGTTGTTTGTTTCACATTTAACGTCGATCGATTTAGGTTTAACGCTTTGAGTTTATTGCTCGAAATTGTGTTAAGCGTTGTGCATTATGCGGTTTTCGAGTTGTTTATTTCTTTTGCTATACATCCTGACGCGATTGGTCGCTCATGCCTTCCCATACATTACATAAGATGTTTAGCTGTATTTATACAATTATTCAATATACAAGTAGAGCAGAGCAGAGCAAACGTTTCTTATCTACAGATGTAGAGAAGATAAGTTTGAGTACTTGGGATTGGACAGGTACATTTCAACGTAAGGTAGGTGTTCTGTCCAACTGGGCCACACAATCTCGTTATAAGACAAGTGAAGATTAATACTTAAGTCTGCTTATAAATATACTTATATGGAGAATTTAAAACAGGGAGTAACTGACTAACAGTAAAAAAAACTCAATGTACTATGTACTTATCATTATCTCCTTCGGGCCCAGTGACGATCTACACACTTGCCCAGATGTGGTACCTCCCCTCCATGGCAGTCTTCACATGTCTGTTAATGTACCAGTATACGAGGTACCCCGGACGTTACGATTAGTAGTGTAGCATATTCTATTCCCTACATTACAAGTATGGGTTCCCATTCAAAACAACAAAACGTTTTAAAATCTGCATGGGCAGTGCTTTGATAGATATAAAATAAACAAGGCATACTTAAATACTGCTCGGCGTTGTCCATGACGACAACTAGAACTTTTCGCAGCTGTCATTCAACCAAGCGTTAAGGTGTCTCAAGAATTGGTCAGACATTCTATGTGGATCAATCCACCCGCCCCATAGTAGCCAGAGCTGGCCAGATCACCCGTACCCGCGGGGAGAGCCCGTTTTGCGGG
>JAVFBW010156266.1:0-21489 GCA_034783835.1 Mopalia ciliata
CAACAGCCAGCCAATCATATCCACGAGGAGTACAACAACAGCGAAGCGATAGGAATTGACAGTACTTATTGACGAATTGACAAGAATAAACAATACTGGAACTTATTATGAAGTTTTAATCGCGTTATTCGAACTGAAATATAAAACAAAATCATGTATCAAGTAAAATCGCTGGTAATTTTGCCTGACATGGCATGCAGGCAAGTGTTGAATACACAAACTGACGTCTCCACTTAAGAAATCGAACCGAACCGATATTTGCGTATGCTGAACCGTGAATCGCGATTAATCGAATTTTTGGTTAATCATGACAGCCCTAGTATTTCACATATATGATGGTGCTGTATTCCAACAAGGATTGACACTAGCCCAACCAAAATGTGAAGTGTTTCCATAATGTTGGAAAGTAAGTTTTTCTCCAGTGTTAAGTAAATTACAGCTCTCCAAACAAACTTAGCCAGAGGGTCAGGAAACCACAGGAAAGTCAAAAGTATTCGTCTCCAAAATTGTTTTCTAATTTATGCCAAAACTGTATACATGTACGTCCATTCACCATACGCACATGTAATTATATGACCAATGCATATATTTTGTAAACTTGAAAAGGATTTGAAATAAAAATAAATTGATTGATTAAAAGGTGTTAAGGTATAGTACTAAGTACTCAACAATAAACAGCCATACTAAGACAAAAAGCCACAAACAAGGAGCTAGTTGGCTGTGTTGGGACATCAATGGTCCTCTAGTTCTAATGCTATCCCACCACAATGCCCATAGTAAATAGGCATGAAACTAAATTAAATGAATACAATACCTGGAATCAGTCAGAAGACAAGAAGTTAACTGTATAGTAACAATAATGTTACCTGTAGAGGAATATTACTGTTTATGATTAAAAGATATGGATGAGTGTTAAACAGTGTGCTAACACACCCTTGTTGAGTATATGTACATCTTGTTTGTAGACATATTACTGTAATAGTGAGGGGCTAGAAGGGGATAACCGGAATTTGTCTGTTTACTTTTTTGTGAACTGCTTTAATCGAGTTCAGTAAGGTTCATATGCAGATGACAGATCTGTAGCAGTAGGACAAGATTTGTTGTTGTATCTTAAAAAAATGCCCGGTTTACCTGCCTACACTAGAGGAAAGTATTTAATATAAATTCTACTCCAGAAGTGTTTTCTGGAGTCCATGTATTGTCCAGGTAGGCAGGTCTATTGTTTAAATAATAATGCGTTTTCTAGACAAATGTCTGAATTATTAAAAAGGCAAACAAATAATATACATGTATATCAGACTGTGTGGTTGACTACAGTACGTTCTTAGAACCAGTTCCATCTCAGATTCCTATGGGTATTAAAATAGTTAATTTCTAAAACCCCTGAAATTGAATCAATGAACTATGAAAAGGGGCTACATGAAACCAGTCTGTTTTTTATGTCCTTATAATGTCCAGCGTCATCATGTCTAGTAGTGTAACTAGTGTTGAGGGTGGTTCCTTCCATCATTGGACCAGCACACCATAATATTCATGAGTGAAATAACATTAAGTATGCCAATAAATCCAAATAAAACAAATGAATAAATCAGTGATCAGAGCAAAATGACTTAAAAGCTCATTTAAACAAACACTAATATATATACATGTTTGATGTACATCAGGTTTGCATCTTCATCGATCATTACATCTACATGTTGGAATAATTGTATTTCAAGTGATGCTCCTGGCTGCAAAAATCCCTATATCACCTGAGGGTTATAAATATATACCTACCTACGACCACTGGTACATGTAGATGTAGCTGCCATTTGGGAGTGACCAGCACTGTTCATGAGAATCATGACGTCATGCAACTTACACTCAAGTGTGTTACGGGTTAATAAAAATACTACAGCATTGTGAATTTAAACCAATTTGAAAATCTTATAGAAAGCAATTCATTTTTGCTCTGTGGAATTATTATTTTTTTTCATTGGTGTTTAACGTCGTATTCAAGGGTACTTCACCATATGACGGAATGTCCACTTAACAGCCTTATTACAGTGGAAACCAGGAGGAAATCTAGTAAAAAATCACCCCTGTGAATGCCTGAGCCACAACATGTGACTCGCTCATATATATCTGATGGTCGATAGATGCGCTTGATCCGGTGAACGGTATATCTAAGCAGGTTAAGTTTAGGAAGCGCATTCACTACCACTATTCTAAGCCACAGTCCCCTGTGGAATTGTAAATTTGCAGATTAAAACTCTGACTAGAGTGGCTATTTGATGATACATCTACAAATGGTTGCACACTGTTGATGAGTATTAAGCGAGTTACTCAATGTGTGAACTGTCCAAGGTAGGCCGACTATTTAAACAGTGAATCCCATTGAGTCTTGTGACGTAAGCCACTATTTTGACAAGAAACATATTGGATTGGTCCATATTTGTATAGCTCTTCTGTGTAGTGATTGAATTAGCAAAACATGGCCGTGAGGATGAATTTGACTGAAGATAAAAATACCCAATGGATATCACTGGATTAGAAAAAAAGAGTGCTTAATTCAACCTAAGAAAACGATGCCCCTTTTACATGTACCTATATTATTATTTTTTTTTTTCAGAGAGAAGCATCATTTCAACGGATTTGGCTAGGATTATTTTTCCCAATTTTTTTTTCAAATTAAGCCTTTATCTGTGTACCTGCATGCTACTACATGTAAGCTTGTTTTTGTTTTGCTTTTTTGGGGCTCGTACATGTGGTTCCTGCAAATATTGGTCATTTTCCTGGCTAAAGAATTCCCTACTTTCTCCCGCCTTGATTGCACCTAGTGTGAAGTGTAGTCTAAATAAGGGATATGTTTGAGGTATTCAACCAAGTTCAATTAGGGTATTGCTTACATGCATGTTATACCCCCTACACCAACCCTTCATATATATTTCTAAGTTAAACTAATTTACGAAGTTAAACAAATTGTCAAAACCAGAGAATAAAATTCAACATATATTATCAGTACATGTACTTATCCAAACTTGGTCATATTATCCACCAGGGGGCCTAGCTGTAATTCTATTCACATGTGATTAATCCGCTTAAGGTTGTAATGTAGGGTAGCTCAGAATAAAACTCTTGGCTAGAAATAAGTCTGCGATTTTTTTCTCAACTCTTTGTGTTCACAACACAAACAAATGTAAATATTGCAAATTTTTCCAATAGTGGTCATTTTGTTTATGGAATTAGGTTTGTTTGATGGGTGTTTAACGTTGTACTATGGAATTAGGTGATAACCATACCAATTAGTCACCTTAAGAAGAGGAAGCCAAAGTACAAGTTTAAAGTTAATCGGGGATTTGTTGTCTAATTACCATGCTTACACCACATAGGCATCAATATTGCACAATTAAATTATGCAATGACCCTCATATTGTTTTACCTAATTAGGTGAAATGCACCTAATATTGCAATCCCATCCTTTGTCTTAATAATAAAAGAAAGTTTAATTCCATGTTAAGTGACAAACATTATTTTGTGCCCATAACTACTGCCCAAGATATCAAAATATAGGAGTGAATATTGTTATATTGTGCTATAGTGGCCATTTTGTTTTAAGAAATTTGGTAAATGCAATCCTTTCCTTTATCTTAATAGGAGAAGGTTACAGTACATGTACAAGTTTCAAGTAAATTACTTCTCAAATGATCCTGTTCACAACATATAGGCTTGAATATTGCAATTTTATGCAGTGGTGGCCACAAAAGTTTTAATAGGCAGAGTGGTTTCCACCTGTCCTTTGACCATTTGAACAATTGCCTCGTTTGGACAACTTTTTAACATGCACAGTCGATATTTATTCAATTTTGACTACCAGTTACTTAAAAAAAAGTTAAAAAGTGAACCGAAATTACCATTTTGGACACCATACATGTACTTTTGATTCCTTAGATGGCCCTGGGTGGCCACTCGCCATATTGGCAGTACAAGTTTAATTCAAGTGAATTTATTCTCAAATTTCCATTTTCACAACATTTAAGCTTGAATATTGCCAAATTATGCAATGGTTACAATTTTGTTTGTGATTTGATGAAAACTCAAAAGCAAAAA
Organism: Mopalia ciliata; assembly: GCA_034783835.1. NCBI lineage: Eukaryota > Metazoa > Mollusca > Polyplacophora > Chitonida > Mopaliidae > Mopalia > Mopalia ciliata. Next base: position 4,090 of record JAVFBW010156266.1, read on the forward strand.
TCCCATTCTAAGTCTCAAAGGAGGAAACTATATTCCAAGTTTGAACTTAATCCATCAGTTAATTCTTTACTAATAAATCGTGTTCATAACAGAAGGACTAATTAAATCGTTGTTTTTATTATTATAAGTAACTGTAACACTGTACATGTACATGTTTTGTGTAAATATTTGTGTTCTTTTGTGCCAATGAAATTCTTGTGTACAAAATAATCTAGTGTTAATATTAGAAACATCCTAGACATATCTCCAAAGAGTTAATTTTATAGTATGATTATCTCATAATTAAAGGATTTGTGGCTGTGAGTAAACATGTATGCAACAGCTGACTGAGCCCCCACTTGTAAACCTCGTCTAATATACAGAAGGATGGGTCAAGGCACTACCTACATAGTAGATTCACTCACTCTGTGTGTATGAATAGAATAGACAGCTTCAGAGCTCAGTCAGATGAGAGAATACTATGAACAGCTCATGGCAGAAACAAGTTAAGGACAGGTTGAGGCCGTGGGTGTTAAAACTATGTCAGTCATAGAAGAAAGAGTTGTAAGACTGGTCAGGCCTGAATTTCAAGACGACTCTTCTAGCCCACAACTAAATTGGCCTTGTTGATTTAAGCAGTTTTGTGTTATTGTCAACTATCAGAATACTAACATACATGTATAAGCTTATATATGTACATGCAATGTTCACTATAAACCAGTGAACAAAAAATCTGCATCAAATTTTAAAATGAGATGTCTGATGACAAAATGCAAAGGTACACTGTAAATTAATGTAATTGTAAAAACTGAAACTGTTCATTATAACATTAACTGTAATAACACTTCCATCATATATTAGAGTTGACAAAACAATTTTTATTCAACTTACAATGAGGGCTTACTCACATTTTACCAATTTGTGTAAATAACTTTACAAGAAAACAGGATTACATCCTTAAAATGACATTTTTTTTTTCTACTCTAAAAAAAGCAGAGTTCTGAGTTAAGGATGAAGAGTTCTGCTTCTCTTATACATGTTATAATTATCATGTAGCCATATTTAGAGATACTGAGATAGAGTGGACATAACTGTGTAATTTCCCCTTTTGGAACTTAGTGCTTACGATGTGTTTAACAATTACTGTCTAATAATTTAATATTTGGGCCTTTTGACACATATTTTATTATAATGAGACTTGAAATAGCCCAATATCCTAGTTAAACATATAGCAATAATACAGTTCATGTAATGATGCCAGTGCATACCAGTCATTTTTCTCTTTCACTGACTAGACTTTAAAGTTTAGCAAAAGTGTGAATAACTTCTATTCTTTTTTACAAAAATGCTTATCCCTGCATGCTTATCCCATGAAATTCAACAAAGACAGGATGGGACAAATACAGGACGAAACACAGATACATTTACAAACAGTTCCACTTCCTGTTCCCCTTTAGCTCTGAGAGCACCAAGGCAACATGAAGCTCCCCCAACCGCCCACTAGCTTTCTTTGAAGGCAACCTCACAACAATGTAGAGTTGCACCACTGGATTGAATTATTTGAAGGTCTTAGCTAGAGACCTGTCCACCTGACATTTGCGACAGGCAGATTTCTTAACATTCTTAAAATGGTTGGAGCCGTTGTAGAATTGGTTCGTCACTTTAAAAACGATATTCGCGTGTAAAAGATTGATGAATAAAACAGAACTAAAACTAAAAAATACTGTCAGTAAAAGGGTAACTAACCCTAAGTCTGATCCCCCGAATCAATAAAAAAGAACGAATTTAGAAAAATAGGCTATAAATAAGCATTGAATAATTTTTATTAACGAAAATAACGAAAATACTATAAATTTGCACGTTAATATGGTATTTACAGGTGACGGTCCAATTCTACAATTAGACCAAATCAGCAAACTACTACAACTAAGAAATTACAAATAAAATTATAGAATACAAATAATTACACATGAAAATAATCCATATATTTCACAATGTGTATAGAAAAGGGTTACTCTGACACAATGATTCTGACTGGACGCTCTATGATATCGCTTTTCCTTAACATCTCTGTTGACCCACAGCTGTGCCTCCATGTCCAGGAATTTCTTATCCACCTGTCACATATAATTATCTCCCTGTTACGCAGCAAGATAATGTAGTCCTGCTCACACTCAACATATCCCCTTCCCATCATCCTATATGTTTACCCAGGTGCTAATTGCCCCCTCTCGAGTCCTACATCAAAGCAAAAGATCGGATTGCCGAAACAATTTTCAGAAAAAACTTTACCACCTAACCCGAAGTTGTAAAGTAATTTAAATTCAACACCACGATCCTATTATCTTCCCTCTACAGTAAAGTTCACGCTAATTAATTCATTACCTGCCTTGAGGGATTGAAAGCAAGCTTAACACAAACATCCAAACTTTTGTATCTTGTTTTTTTTCTTCCTCTGTTTGTACTTGTACATGGCCCCTACTTCAATGGGATAGTATAAAATGTACAGGGACATACATGTAGTCAGACTTTCCCTGGGATGAAATTCGGGTTGGATTGAGTCTGAATCAAGCTTACATGTACATTGAATTCCCCTTGTCACAAGGACCCATGGACCCAAGAAAATACAGCCCTAGTTCCAATCTGGACAGGCACAATTTCTCAGAATGGGGATTTCTGACAGGCAGATTAGCAATCCTCGCTGAGACACTGCAATACACTGGTGTTCTTTCAAAACATAACAGAATCAACATCACCAGACTATCAAATTTCATGTATATCTCTTTTGGATAAATTTAAACATTTTACCTCAGTGAAGTATGTACTTCATGCCTGACTTTCAATTTTTTTTTTCATTATTGGATGATTTACAATATATACACAGAGTGAGGTACTATTTTTGAGGTGCACTGCTGTCTAATCATTCAATGAACGATATCAAAAAACTTGACCTACCATGTGAAACAAACTTTCCACATTTGTAAGAATTTAAAAAACTGTCATTTATTTTGGATTATTGGGTGATTTACATTATAAACATACAGTATTAAAGGGCCCACTTCTGAAGAACACTACTGTCTGTTATCATTGCAATGAACCAGAACAAAAAACTTAACCAAACATGCAGAATGGATTTTAAGCAGATTTTGCAAAAAGATGGCTAAGTGGATAATCTTCACATAAATGTCATTTGCAGACTCATCGAAAAATCAAAAGACTATTTAATCACAGATAATACATCAAAAAGTCTACAGAATGTATATATCTACTAATAAATAATTAGCAGTACAACAATATCAGAAAAGTGGTGGTAAAATAACATGTAAGGACATGTACAAAGTTATTTTTTGGTAAACAATGATTTTTATGTGGAATGCTGGACTTTTATTATTAAATTTAAAATTTATAAACAAATATTTATTGAGTGCTACAGGGAAGAGCAAATATTTATTAATTTGAATATTTTTTTCCACTTGAATAAAATAATTATCATATTCTTGATGCTGAAGAATGTTGCCTAATCCAGTGTTCAGAGTTCGGAGAGTAACAAATTACAACATACAAAATACAATGTACCAAATTTAATAACTTGTATGGGTATTAAAGCTGCATATGTATTTCACCTCAGTTTTAATACAAGAATGCAAATAAATCTTTAATAACTTTGCTGATTTTTTCTAAATATTTTCAACTGCTTTTTCAGAGGAGATGTATTATAAGCACTTGTAACATAATGAGCCCAGGGATGAGAAAAAGTGCCAATGAAACATGTAGGTGATCATCAGTCAAAATCTTATGTACAATAACTGATCAAAATTGTCTATGTTATCTATAACAATAACAAATGAAATTTCATCGCTTGCTTTAAAAATGGTTAATCAAAATATTTTCTGATATTTCAAACCTTTTCATATGGATAAAATCTGGCAATAACTGATCATAGCTTAATGATTTTTCCACATTGAACAATAACAACAACAAATCTAAAATTGCTACATACTTTTAAAATAAATGTCCAAACTATTTTCCCATGTTTCCTGAAGCCGAAGCTATTATCCTATCATTCTGGAATATCAGTCTAAACAAACGCCCGTGGCAAAAGGGGAGTGAGCGGAGGGTGGGTGGATTAGAGAGAGGGGCTTTTCCGGCACCCTGAGGCCAATCAGCTTTCGTGAACTTTTTATAGAGACAGGTCAATTATTAATGCATTACCTAAGGGGGCAAATCAAAAATACTGGAGAAGCAATCATTCTCCAATTCTCTATTTCAAGACAATCTAGAATTAAAAAAAATAAATAAATAAAAAAAAAATTAAAAATAAGTTGTCCAATGTGTTGAGGCACTTTATATAATTATAATAGGGCATTTATGGTCACTAAATCGTCCCAGTGCAATGTGATGTGTTTATTTATATAAACAACAGATTAAATGTTATAAAAACAAAATGTCTAAAAAAGTATTTTGATCAGTTTCATAAAAATTCTATTCATTTATAATAAACACAAAGTAAAGATAACAAATACCTGAGCAATTGCATGCAGTTCAAAATAAAGCATAGCCACATATATTCTAATTGTGGCAATGATATAAGACAATTCATTAAAATATATTCAACTTACTGAATTCAATTCTTTAAACTGACAAAACATGTACATGTATTTTTCTGGCAATGACTGTTGTTGTTATATAACATTTTTACAGAATACAATCCATGGTTTGTATCCATAAGAGCTTTTTTTCCTTGACAAAACATTTTTTTAGAGTTTTTACTGTAGCCCCATTCGGATGCATGTAACAAGGAAGAGCAGCATCCCCTGGGGCTTAGACAAGGGTAACTCACAAGCGAACATTTGGAGGAGGGAGAGAAGGCTGTGAGAAGGGGGAGGGGTATTGATTGACAGAACAGCCTCTGTCTATAGCTTCCCTCTGTCTCTCAGGAGGAACAGGTCGTGAGGCAGGTCAGCATGAGTCACTGGGCAGTATAAATGCTGCAAGGTTTCCTCTATACCCTACCTTAACCTCATACAAGTGATTAACTGTGTAATTTCGATTAAGTTTAATTTCTTACAACTCTAAAAGTAAAGAATATTTGGTTTCCATTGATAAGTTAAGCACAGTACAAGAGTAAAGTTACTCAGAAGAACAAAAGACTCATTTTAACATTTTGCAATTTATTTTGTCATCATTGTTCATGTAAATGTACTATATGCTAAAAGTAAAAACCACTAATTTTACTAAAAAAAGAACAAATGTGTTGATTTAACGTTTTTATTTAAACATAAATGAACAGATAGATTATACACTTGGTACTGTTACATTAAAATTATTAAATCTTTAATGTTAACATTACCTATAATACATATACCATTTATTACCTTCTAATGTAATCTCGCTTTAGTTTTAACTTATTTACAAATTACAAAGAGATTTTAAACCCAGTTTTTTACTAAAAAGTAGTAAATGGGATGATGTAAGGTTTTAATTTTAACAAATAAATATAGACACTATAGAAGTTGTTGTAACATCAATTAATCTTGAGAGATTAATGATGTCAACAAATTACAATGAGATAGTCTGATTAAAACGTCATTAGGTGCCCAATTAGAAGAATTTGTCATCAAGTTAGTGGTTGCCTTATTTGGACACCCTATCTTAAGAGACTAGCATGCAAGAGATGGAGAAACTGTCAAAATTGGACACCGAGTTATTTGAAGAGTGAAGCAAAATGACCATTTTGGACATTGGACAATGTACTTTTGATTTCTGGCTATGCTCCTGTTTGTCACCGACACTAAAGATGTAAAATTTTTAAGTATAGGTTAAAAAGTGTGCAAAATACACCTCTTAAAAGTTCTTGGGTGTGCTTTTTTATGCACAATGCACAAATTCCTGTTATAGAAACGACTGATTGGTGTTTTATAATGCTGGAAATCGAATACCCCTCAAATGCTTAATAAATATGACAAAGCTAAGCTTATAACTTGCTGTCTTTAGTCATCTTTAGGAATTTTGTAATTGTACAACATTATTGCATGCTGTTGCTAGAAACATATAATCTACAGTAAATTAACCTATAAATTTCCAGACGAATAAAAAACTTGGTTTTTACTTAAAGAGCAAAAATGGAGAATCATTTACAAGAGAATTAGCCTAGTAATTTATACCCTGTACAATCAGACCTCTAAATGGCTTATCTTGGTATGAGTGCCCATTAGGGGTTCAGTGGGCGCCACCAAACTAAGGGTAGACGAGTCACAACGCCCAATTGAGACTCACTTATCATCAAAAGAGACAAGACATTGGGGATTGTTTCACTATTACCAGCCAAGTATTACAATGTACAATACCGTAAATTGCCCCATAATATGGTTCTCCCCTCTCAGTACTATTTCTCAGGGAAACCCTTATTTGTCGACGAATAAATTTTCTTGGCAAAAAGCTTTGAGAAACCCAATGTGATCAATGGCAAACTAAAATTGGTTTAATGGGGGGAAACTCGACGAAATTACTAAATGATATTTGAGTAAGTCACATTTATTTTAGTCAATTAAAACCCATATTATATTGATATTCAACTTGCCATATATATATACCCTTTGAAGCAATAAAAAATCCTGAAATATGGGTCAAAGTATATATTATATACTTTGAGTTAAAGTAATTTTCATGTTATTTTTGCTTTTCGTACTTAAGTTTGCAACATTTTCCCAGAATGTTGTAAGACAAAAAGTTGTTGTACGATAAAATTTCGATTGGTCATAGGTTCAAAAATATATCATGTGCATTTTATTGTTGTACATTTTTGGAAGTTGTCCCAGATCTTTTGTCTACAATTTTAAGCTTTAAGATGTGACTTTTCTATTGCCATATGTGGTCAGAATTATTGCAAAGAGTGGGGGCCATGTCAAGGGGTTACCCTGTACTGTGTGACTTAACAAAAACATATCCACAAAAAAAAAAAATATATATGTAAATTCGATCCTTAATCCAGCAAAGTAAATATATAGCAATAATAATTTCAACTCACAAATCAAGCTTGACTTTGCAAGCTACATGTATATGAAAAGAACTACATGTAGGTGGGACCAACTAGGAGTAGATAAACAATTATGGAGATGTTAAAACCCACAGGAATCCAAACAAATTGCGGGAAATGTTGTCAAATGTTGTTACTATGGTGACCACTACAAGGAAATAATGGGATTATTTGCTGAAGGACTGCTGTGAGGCTATGGCCAGAGCTAAATTAAATAAACATTTCTGAATGACCCTCAATTGAGGTACCAAGGTCAAATGAAATGGTCAAGCAGAATTGGTTCAGCAAATAATTGAATCAAATCTATAGGTCAAATTTGTATGACCCAAATGCAGCCTTTTTCTTAATTCTTTTACTTTTGTTTCTTGACTAAATTGATAATAATTGTTTATGATACTGATTACTTTGGTTTTAGACAGAACAGTTACATGATAGTGTTCCAGTGAATGGGGGATGAAAATCATGTTTGAATCAACTAGCAACACACAAAGGCAAGAGGAGATAGACTGGCCAATCAGAGGACACAATACAATGATTTTAATGTGTGGTAAACTAAATGTTCCTCCAGTGTATACGTTTGGAACACAATCCAGGCTCTTTGTAGCAATTTGACTATTTTAATCGATAAACGTTGATCACTGGCGTTACATGTATATTTCCACACCAAATTCCCAGGGATAATGCAGCAGGGCGCTATAAGGTGGGTGGTCAGTGGTCAAGAATTCTGCAACATTGGAAACAATGATAAATGGAATGTCAGCAAGTCTAACAGTCACAATTCCCAAGCTGAAGGGACAGACACTTGCAGAATGGAGAGGCCATCTGAGGGAATCCCAGCCAGGGACCAGTGAGTGGCCAGTGGCAGAATGAAGAGATTAGATCTGACCCTTGTGGTGGTCAGTGGGAGATGATCCATGGGTATTAAATACAGTGAGGTATTGAACCATTGCAACACATACCACAAATACTCTAATACAGGGGATAAAGCATCTAGAGATATAATTACTGTAACAATCTACCACAATACAACTAATGGTATAATCTTTCACACAGTACATGTTAAGTTAACAATCCATGAATACAGGGGATAAAACATCTAGAGATATTATTAACAATCTACATGTACCACCAGGGCAGTATGCAGAGTCATTTTAATACGGAAAATGATTGGGTGCCCAAACTATTTCAGCCCAAATTAATGTCAATATATTTACTATTTTCATAAATTCCTGTAAAATCAAGTTAAATGTGGATTCAGAACCCTGATTATGGTCTGAAGAATTTGGGATAGGAACCTGGGAAATTTCCTAGAAACTGCCCTGACCACAGTACAATCACACTGTCACAACTAATAGTATAACATTTAGCGTAGTAAAGTTAGGAATCCATTAATACATACATGTAAAATCATCTAGAGATATTATTACAATTTCACCCACAAAACAGCTAATAGCAGTAGTCTCTAGCATTTTATAGTCACGACTCCATCAAAATATACACAACACATCGTGTTATAATATTTCGGTTAAGATCGGTACAGAAGAGCAGTGCACACAGTGTATAAAATAAAGAGTAATAAAAACTGTTTTTGAGGGGAATACAGTCTGAACTCAAATTCAACAATAAAAAAAAAAATCAAATTTACATCAGTTGATTAAAATTATATAAATTTACCCAAGTACAGAAAGTTTACATTTTTTTATTGAAATTTAATAATGAAATATTTAAAACACAAAGTGACTTCAAACATGACAATTTGGTTCTTTATGTTCAGGACGTAATTGTACATGTAGTGGGCATAACATGAAAGAGCTGTCAAATCCTAACTTTGTTCAGTTTTGGTTAAACAAAACACTCAATTGTTAATAGAGGGCACTCAAAATATTCTGTATGCCAATTTCTCCAAATATCAGACAGGGCAAATGGTTTTATTTTAAGTTGGTCCTGTGTAATTAATTTACATAAGTATTCAATACACAATGTACCTACATGTATATATATTGCTTGATTATTGTTTAACACCCTATCTGTGCATTTCACTGATACATGTACATATGGGTACTACAGCCTTTTAGTCCAATGGTTATTTATACAGATGTTTGTTTATTATAAAGGTATGACATCCTACTTTAAGTTATTTCACTTTAATTTAAAAGGTGTGCCAACCCTGGGTGCAGACACCACAAACAGAGTGGTTAAGAGTTGCACCTAATCTCAGAGAGCACCAGGAAGCTATATCAAACCCCCAAAACGACACGCTACGCATGTTAAGTTTCTATATTATGGTTTAGTTAACAATCATCCTTCCTGTCAGATGGTTTAATAAGCCGAAATATAGAAACTTAACAATACATGCATATCTTGTGGTTTCTCAGAGTTATGATGTTGGTCTACTATGTCAAATTATTCACTGGGAATAACAGTATATCCAACTTCCAACCATTTCTTATTACAGAGGAAGTGCACATTATAATGTCTATCCAGTATTGTATTCGTACATGTAGCCTGCTGTATGAAGTAAAGGGAAACTGTATTACATGCAGTGCAAGCCAAGTCTAAGCTTGAGTTACAGAAATCTTGTATACTGTTCGGATGTGCTGTTGAAAGAGCCTTGCAGCCCTGGGGAGGGAGGGAGGGAGGGGCAGATGGTGTGAACAGAAGCGCCCAAGAGGAGAGGTTGATAATTGACCACAGCTTAAAACAACATTACATCCAGGGAGACTTAATAGAGAGGAGAAAGGGGAGATAGTGGAAAAGGGGGGTGGGCGGAGGTAAACATATATTCAATAGAAGAGAATTTTGCTGGCCGGATTAGATGAAGTGAAATAAAATAGTTAAATTTTGAAAGGAGACTATGTTAGAATACATGTTCAATGATATATAAACAGTAAACAGTGTTATTGCATTTGCTTGTGAATTTGAGTTCAATCAAAATACATACATATTTTGAAGAGTTGAATGAAGGAGGGGGGAAAATTTGCTTGCCTCTGCCGGGATTGGAACGGGGAACCTTTGGGTAACAGGCGGAACACTCTACCAACTGAGCTACAGAGACATCATGTAGAGCTAATTGACAGAGAGAAACACCATTTACCAGTGGAGAAATCTTAAGGGATGGGATGTTGTGGGGTGGGTAGTTAATAATCCCTGATGCTTCTGGGGTTAACCTGCAGGGACACAGTTTAAATACAGGTGATGAGTAATACGAAATTAATGAGGACTCATGTTTCATGAACATGTAGTACCTACATGTACCACATGTAAGACATAAATAGAGAATTAATTCCAGCCTATTCAGGAATACAGTAAACTTCAAGATAAGTAAGTAACGGTAATTATTACTAAAGATTGATTGATGGATTGGTCTTTTACGCATCATCTTCATACATGTACATGTATGTAATTATCTCTATTTGTATAATCTACAGTCAATAGCCGTAGTAATTATGAAATCAGAGAGAATTAAGCCGTAATAGGTATTTATAATCGTACAAAAAAATCTGACAATGTTAAATTGACAGGCATCTGAAAAAATAACTATAAGAAAATATATTCCATGACAAAAAAGCTTATAAATGATAGGCCTAAATCTAGGAACAACAGACTAAAAGCGACACATTATACATGGAAATGTCAGCAACCAGATTAGTGTCAAGCGAGAAACTCGCTCTTTTTATACCTATTATTGAACAATTCTTTGTCCATGGCTAATCTCTTTTACAGCTTAGTACAAACATTGGGTTCAGACCAGACATAATTTCAGAATATTAAGGAAGGGATTATTTGTAAGTAATCATTAGGACATACAAGAAGATCGTGCTAAGGCATTTTAAATAAGTTGAATATTGTTGACCTGTTCACTGTAACAGCATTTGATACATGTAGGCCTACCATAAAGATTTTCCCTCGTGTGTGAAAAGTAGCCATTTAAGTGCAAAATACAAGGTGACTAAGATTTGTGAATATACAAACAAAACTTTGTCTATTTAATATGGCTCAGCAGGTCCAGACAATGTATTTAATTGATTAAGCTTATTTAGTTTCATTGGGGTTTGATTATTTAGTTTCATTAGGGTTTGATTATTTAGTTTCATTAGGGTTTGATTATTTAGTTTCATTAGGGTTTGATTATTTAGTTTCATTGGGGTTTGATTATTTAGTTTCACTAGGGTTTGATTATTTAGTTTCATTAGGGTTTGATCATTTAGTTTCATTGGGGTTTGATTATTTAGTTTCATTAGGGTTTGATTATTTAGTTTCATTAGGGTTTGATCATTTAGTTTCATTAGGGTTTGATTATTTAGTTTCATTGGGGTTTGATGTTGTACTTGAGGGCATTTCTCTTATATAACAGCGGTTGTATGATTGGTTGGGGTTATTTCAAACATACAAGATTGTTTGTTTCAAATTTTTTGTTTGTATTTCACTTATATGATGACGGATCGTCCACTGTTCCTTGCCTTATTACGGTGGAAAATTGAAAGGAAACCTCATAATAACCGCCCCCATGATTGCTGTAGCCAAATCGCTACAGTTTCAAAAGTTTAGTGGAATGGAGAGAGTATTGAAAACAAACAGAAAATAAAATAACATACACTGCTTTTTTTTTTCATCTGTTTTGAAAAAAATTGATATTTATAATGTAATTTTTATGTGGAAAAGATTTTAATTCCTCCAAAAATGGTTATCTTGTTATTTATTGTCATATGTATTCACATATCTCTATGGTTGATATTCTTAAACATTTTGAAAATAAGTTTTTCCAACACAATTAAGCAAATCTATGCACCTGCACATGTATATCTGTTCATCCTGAGATGAAAAATTACCTCATTTGAACACCTTGTTTTAAGAAACTTCAACATGCAGAAGATAGGGAAACTGTTAAAATTGGACACCCAGTTACTTAAAAAGTGAAGCTGAGTGACCATTTTGGATGCGAAACTTTTAATTTCTGTCAAAACCCTGTCTAACAGAAAGACAAGTAGAACACATGATAATGTGGATAAAATCAGCCAGTAGACAGCTATACAATATAGCTGTGGGTGTCCTAGGTAAAGATCCCCACAATTCTAATGATTCCAGAAATGTTTCACCTCTGGGGGGTTTAAAGGGTGACATACTGTGACAGGAGACCTTTGGGGCTCTAAACTATATCCCTGACACATTCTACACCAGACTGGGCTATAACAGAGAAATACGGCCCAGTTTTGCCATTGTAACATTTTAATCTGCCACACAGAAATCTGGAGTATATTAAAAACGTCTGGCGGAAAATGTCACCTGAACACAATGTGTCAACCTGTTAAACATAACTGTACAAGTAAATTTCTCAATAATTCAATTTTTAAAACAATGAAATTGAATTTTCTTCACAATATCTGGGATATTTTGTTGACTATCTGACACTGCTGATAAAAAGCACGGAGGTAGACGTGTGTAGGAAATCAGGGGTGGATTAAAAGGGCCTTAATCCTCAGATTAACTAAAATTTCAAATTAAACCAAAATGTATTCATCAAAGATCTGGTAGTTTTTATTTCTAAAATAGTTGGGGGTTTTTAACAATCTTGACATTTATTTCAAATATCCTCGGGGACAGAAAAAAGTCAATATCTTCACCACAACGCTAAAAATCAATCCATTTCAAAAGTTAGGATTTTTTCAAGGTCAAACTGTTTTTGTTACTTTATGTCATCTTTTTTGTTTTACAAATTTGATTTTACAATTCCAGTTCATAAATAAAGTGCAAATAATTCAGTTTTACACACACAAAAAATTTAGAAACACCAGTCAGTGACTTATTATTCAGATTCCGTTTTCAAAAGTTTTTTGCCTGTGTAACAGGCAAAAAAACTACAATGATGATATCTTAATTATCTTTCTGAAAAAATTACAATTTTAATTCAATTTAATCTATGAGATACTATTGGAAAAAAAAAATTATTTTAACTTCTTTTATAGTTTGATGGTTTATGGTATGCCAAAATTTTACTTGTCAACTATCTTACATTTGGGAAACATTTGCGAGAAGATATTTATGTTTGAGAAAAATAAAACAAGCTGTCAAAATTTGGTTAACTACATGATGGTTGCACCTGGAACAATGGATACAAGTAGTCCCCATCCACAACAACAATAAAATAAAAATACCCAACTACCAGATGTGGTACTGTATGTCAAAGTGAATATAAATACATGTACTGCCAGCAAGGGCTTAGGCAGACACCCATCCACCCGTCCAAATGGACACCCTGAAGTAAAGAATTGACTCATTTGGACGCCCTGTTTTAACAAACTTTTAACATGTAGGAGATAGGAAAACTGTCAAAATTGGACACCCAGTTATCTGAAAAATGAAGCCAAATGACCATTTTGGACACCCTACTTCTGATTTCTGGCTAAGCCCCTGGCCTTTAGGTTTACTAATCATATTGAAATAAAGCAAGAAATTAAAAGTAAAAAAATCTTGGCAATAACTGTTTTTTTTTTATTTCATTAATTAACCGCTGTAAAAAAAAAAGTGATCACTCAATTACTTTAAGAAATTGAGGAAATAATCCAAACTTTGATAATCCCAAAATGTGGCAACCAATAGGTAACCTGAAGCAGCAGTTGTCACTTAAGTCGTACACAGCAACACTGTTATAAATACTTTTCTACATGTAACAATTGACATCTAGGGGATTGCCACACTCTGAACAAACTGCTCTTTGGCTCAGGGTAGTTTGTCCAAGTGTAGCAATTTTGTCTATACTACAATGTAAGCACTGGAGGATGATTAACTTTCCAACTTTATGAAAACATCTCACATATCATTATTTAGTGTCAATTTTTATTGCAAAACACCCTCCTCTGGGTTGTCATACATTGAGCGCTCTACCCTTGAACACGGCTTAAAACTTGAATCTATCAATCTCATGGCATGCAGTTGGCGCTGGTTTAAAAGTTTTATTACATGGACATGCAGGGGCTTAGCCAGAAATCAGAAATAGGGTGTCCAAAATGGCCATTTTGCTTCACTTTTCATATAACTAGGTGTCCAATTTTGATAGTTGTCCTATCTCTCGCATGTTAAAGTTTCTTAAAACAGGGTGTCCAAATGAGGCAATTGTTCTTTTCAGGGTGTCCATTTGGACGGGTGGACGGATGTCTGCCTAAGCCCTTGTGGACATGCACTTTATACAGTTTTGTAGATAAAGAAAACTATAATGCCCTGAGTATACTTTAGTTTATAATTAATAGCCGGCATACAGTGGGTACTGGTCAAAGAAACCTTTTTTACTCTGAACATACTTAAAGTAGATTTACAGTTTTTAGATAAAGTAAAATAATCATGCCCTCGCTGAGCATACTCTAGTTTATTACAGGTAGTATATGTACAGGTGATCTGGTGAATACATTCATTAAACATGATACCTGTTCATAAAAACAGTACATACATGTATAAGGGAATCAAAAGGTTATTGCCCTGACTACCCTGAACCAGTTGAATGAGTTATTCGCCAACAAATCTGTAAAATAAATCGTTATTACCCTTCACATATACTAATGCTCTGTCTGGAATGTGATGCCGTTGTAAAAAATAAACTTTCTTATAGTACTATGTAGTGGCAAGTTTGGAAGAGGTCCAATACCATCCAAAAACATGTGTTGGATGTTAAGTACTGGATTCAACAGGTTTTTACCAAAAAACGGTCACCATGAACTATTTTCTCCAGCTATAAACATGTAGGTTAACCATATTATTAATATAACGGTTTGTCAAGCACATTCCCCTAAATTGTCTCGAATTTCGTCCAGGACAAATCTGAACTTTTTTGCTTGCTGTGACAATATTTCCCCATGTAATCGAACAAATTAATGTTTTCTGACACAATTTTCAAGTCTGTGACATTGCTTCCAAAATAGTACTTTTCTGGATGAATTAGATGGGATTGAGGGTATTCATTTAGTCGAGGGTTGAGAGGGAGCAACCTGGTTTTCTCAAAGCTAATGGGGCAACATCAGGCTAATCTGTTTGTGTTCAAATGTGTATTGTTTCCTCTGATTATGCTTTTTTGCTCTGTCTTGTCTTTGATTGGGGCCACTGGTGCTGTAGTTGGTTTCCTAAACCCATTGGGCTGGCACATTGTCATTTAGGTGATAAAACCGTAAGTATAACATTTAACCCCAATCAATCAAATGATCAAATTTATAAATCTTTAGTTATATTTAACATTTTGAATACAAGCTTTTTTTTCTAGCTACAAAGTACACGTGTAGCTTCCTGACAGTGTCTGAAGTTGTTGCTGTCACATGAACAATGTAAACGGTGATACACTGTAGGTAGCTCATCTGTTTTGGCCTTAAGTGTGTTCTGTCTTACATTTGATCATTGTTTGTTGCTGTAACATTTAGGCATTGAGTGTGATTCATTTCTCCATTTGGCTGGTACATCCTCATGACACAAATGCATGTACATGTACATGTAAGCTTGAGTATGGTGTAAAATCCCAGTCTGACAACCAACACTCCAGTACACAGGTTTTCATCAGGAATACATTGATCAGAGTCACTAGAGTGTGTGTACAGCTGTTGTGTGAAGCTGTGTTAGGAGGGTGATATGGATCATTAGATAGTGGCAGCACATTTGAAAGACAATATAAATGTAGATTGTGCTGTACCATTTGGAATCTGTTGATAAAGGACATGTAGAGGAGTAATTCTTAGGTGATAACAACCTTGTTTCCCATCGTATCTCAATTTTTTTATTTCTGCTGTAGTAACAAGGGCCTACTTTCATAAATTGGTGCGACAGAAATCTTGTTTAATTTTTTTTCAATACAATGTATAGCAAAGCAATGACCAAGAGATTTGACCTACATGTAGCCACCAAGGTGTAATTTCATAGACTTAATACTGTTGACATTTAAAGATCCTGAGAAGAAATGATTTATTCGCTATGGATGGGTTTGATGTACATGTAGATGTATTTTGAAGCGTATTTTCGATTTTTCAATAAATAACGTGTACATGCATAAGTTAGCTTGATGGAGTGTGAGGTTTTTTTTTCTAAGAAACCCTGTACATGTACACATTGTGACATTAACATGCCTCATTGCCATACCAATGTACATGTAGATATTTTCATATTATCCATTTAAACCTTTGACATTAAAAAAAAAAAATGCCAGAGGACTGTCCATCTAAATATGAATATGTACTGTGAGATGGTTTATCATTGTTTATTTATTAACATATCTGTGCAAGTGTGATTAATTTTTTTAAATACAGTCTGTGCACTGTATTTATCTGTTTTAACTCTGTATACAGTACAATATTATCAGTTTTTATCAAACAAAAGTAGGTCAGTTGCAGCTAAATGCTCTTTTAATCCATTGACACAAGGTTAATTTAATACACATGGGCCTTGTGTGATAAAGAGGTAAACATTAAAAAAAGGTGTTAAAACTTGTAAAATACAGTCTGAAGCTTAGAGTCATTTAAATTTAAAAACGAACATTTTGTGAGATAATCCTGTCAGACTACTTGTTCTTTAAACAGCTTTTGCAGACAGTTACAAATTTGTAAAATATAGGAAAATAAGGGGACTATGAATGTCTAAGGAATGTGTGGAATGTAAACTCATATCTGACTCATACATGGAAGTCAAAATCTTAGACTGAAGTTTCGCTGAGTTGAAGATAAGAGCTTGGAATGCACATTCAGTACATGATATGTTACCCCAAATTTAACTGTTGTGTATGAATAAATCTTAATATTTACATGTACATGTACAAACCTGTGCTGTTATCTTTTTAGGCATAATCTCAAAATCGGGTTTCTAAAACTTTTCGAGATAACCTAATTTGTACTTTTCCCTGGTTTGCTTTATTTAAAAATAACTAAATTAATTAGACGACAAAATATGTCAAAATCAGTAGCAAAAGCAAATTAAGACGAAGACTGCAAACAATTTGGAATTCCTGAAAGTTGGTCCTCCTAAAATTAAATTTTCATAACCAATTAACCATGGGAAAGACCCTCAGGGATAGATAGAAGTCAAAATCTTGACAACCGAAAAATCTGTTTTTTCTCGGCCAAATTGAGTTTTTGAATAATCTGACACCCTATGGCCGACATGATGTTTAATGTAACTATTAAACATATTTAAAGTTTTGACTTTTTTTATATTAGTTTCGGGGCTTCTTTTGGAATTAAAAGATATTTTGATACAATTTAAATTGCCAGTAAAATACCAGTAGGGCCAGCCGAAATGTATCACCGTCTTCACTGGGTAAGAATTCGAGACTCACTTTGCTGTGAGCCTCTGTAGCTCAGTCGGTAGTGCGTTCGGCCTGTAACCCAAATGTCCCAGGTTCGATTCCCTGTGGAGGCAAGCAA
>JAVFBW010156267.1:0-11926 GCA_034783835.1 Mopalia ciliata
GATGTAGACGTGTTAAGGAGGGGGCAACTTTGGGTCGTCTTGCTCGGATTCCAGCCTCTCTTAGACGGTTCCTGATTTTCTGGTCGGACACTCTGCGGGCTCCAAACTTTTCTTGGGCTGTGTCACGTGCAGTACGATGGTGATGACGCAAATGAGATACCGAATGTATCGAACTTCAGCCTGTGTGGTGACTGGAGGTCTCCCCGATCTTGGACTGTCATTTGTAGTATTGGTCTGGACATACCGATCCCACAAGTGTGTTATCGTGCTAGGATGAATGTTGAAGGTCCTCGCATTGACACTCTTAGATTCGTCAGCTTGCAAACGCCCAATGGCAATATTTCTGTCGGCTGCGTTGGGCGTGACATCTTCTTTGATCCTAACTTTCGATAATTCTCACAAATCTTCACTTTTGCTTTTCTTTTTTTAAAGAGTGTATGTCCAGTTGATAAGAGGGCGACAATTTTCTCTGATATATTGATTTTTGGATTTTTATCTTTTGATAGTATGATTCTACTTGTGTGATAAAATCATGTACTATTTTTAAAATTTCAACCCCGCTCTGTGTATATTTAATGTCTCAAGCTAATCAGTTTTTGTTTTCACGCCTGTCGTGCACGTATTTGGATATATAGACATTATGCATATATTATAGTCATTGGCTTAAAAACGTTATTAGCATCTGCTCGGAAACAGTGCTAGTTATTAAACCCAAAAGTTGTATATCCATTAAAAAAATAAATGCTTTCTTGGTATCAATGCTTATTAACGCCACTCAAGGAAGTTGTGTCTTTATTTGTTGTGATGAAAACGTGAACCTGTTTGATTTGTAATACTAGATTTTTTCATTATCTCATAATAACGTAGATGTGTTTTACTTATTTAAAAATTTGTATTGCAATAGCTTAGCCAAAATAACACTAAATGAGGCTTACTTGATACACTTACCAATCAAATAAAGTGTGTGTTCAGTGTGGTGTGTCAAAGTTGGTTCTGACTTTTGTGAGTGTCATTTGGCTGCCTGTTTTCAAAAATGACAACAGTCTTGTTTTATTGTCCACATTCGAATTATTCTCATTAATTCTGACACGATGTATATACAGAGAATGCAGACGGTAGACTTTAATTTAGAAGCGGGAGATAAGGTGAGAGGGGAAGGCTGTCATTTTTAGATTTCAATTTCTATTAACTCTTCCGCGAATCATAACCAATAAGTTTACATGCGATTAGTTAAACCAAGTACCTTTATGCAAATGATCCTCAACTCCCATGGTTTCCACTGATAAGTTTAGCATAGTACCAGAGTAGTGTTACTCCGAAGAGCAAAAGTATCATTATGACTTCAATATTTCCGCGGTTTATTTTCGAATTTCCTGATGATGGCAAAATAAACCGCCGAAATATTGAAGTTAAAATGAGTCTTTCATTCTTCGGAGTAACACTACTCTTGTACTATCCTCAACCTATGTCTTCAAAATAAAAGCAGGCTAGATTTGTTCAAGTTTTCAACGACATTAAGAAGTGGCTTAACATAATTATACGATTTCTGGTTAACCGTTTTTGTTTTGCTCTAAAACACTGTGTGTTTTATCAAAAAACGAGAAGCGGTTATCCACACTCCATGATCTATCACTAAACAAAAAGGGGTTATCCAGATATTATATAATTATATTTGTTCAAGATAAGAAACATTATTTCAAACGACCTCATCTATTGCCAGTGGTAATGTATAACCCTCGGTTCCGGATGATGACCTATGTCATGAAAGATATATGGCAAACATTTGTATGTTGTAGCTATAGGTATTCCATATTATATACAATCAGATAACAAGCCATTTTTGTTAAAATTCCAAAGGCAAAGTTTAAAATCCATTCCCTAACAAAATGGTGTCATCTTACACCAATGTAAGTATTTTGAGTTAACCCCACGTGTTCACCATCTGACCCAATATACCGGTACGCGTTTCGTCTTACCACGTGTTAATCAGTTAGTCCCACTGTAAGTGTTTCGTTTTACCACGTGTTATCTATTTAACCCGATTGTAAGTGTTTCTTCTAACCAGGGGTTGACCATCTTACTGTAGTGAAAGTGTTTGGTCTAATCACGTGTTAGCGATATCACCCCACTGTTAGTGTTTCGTCTCATCACGCGTTAAACATTTTACCCCATTTTAAGCGTTTCGTCTAACCACTTGTTAACCATTTCCCTTCACTGTAAGTGTCTCATCTTACCACATATTAACAATATTAACCCAGTGTTAGTGTTTGGTCTCACTGCGAGTAACCATCTTACCCGACTGTAAGTGTTTCCTCGGATATGTGTTGGGTGAAGTGTTGTCGAAAAAGGGCTATGTTCGGGGTATTCAGTCAACTCAGTGAGAGTATTGCATATGTACCCACCCCTACAGACACCAACTCTGAATATATACGCTAATAGTGCTTTACAAAGATAAACAAATTATTGAAACTAGAGTATAACACTCAACGTATGTTTTCAGCGCTTTAGCTCATTTTATCTATTAGAGGGCGTAATTGTAATTGTATTTATACCAGATTTATCTGACAAGGGTTGTAATGCAGAGTAGCTCGGTTTACAACACTTGACTAGAGAAGATGACACTGATGTAATTAAAATGTAGTATTTATCCCAGTGAAGATAATATAGATGCACTTTCATAAGCGGTCAAAAAAATTTTTTCTCCCTCTCTCTCTTTATTTATCCTTCACAGATCAATAAAACGAAATTAAATCACTCATCCCTGGATAGACCCTCCTCCGTCTTCTGGCGTACCAACCCACCTACACTGCATTGTCCGTGAAAATCGAACCCTTCAATTAAAATGGAAATGTGTGGACCAGGAGCTTATACACTCCAAACCACTCCATCACTGAGAACCCCGATGTTTAAGAAGTTTGTTTGGTTCACTTTGGTAAAACATCAACAAAAAAAAGCTGACGGAGAGGATGGACAGAGAAGAGCTAAAAAAAACTATGTTGGCTTTGGTCAAAAGAGAGTTAGACATAATAAAGGTTCACATCAGGGGGAACCACTCAGCTTAGTGCGTAAGAATCTTCACCCATGATAACCAGAATAACTCAGTCTAGTGACAAGGGAGACAATTACTTTTAAAATACTTACAGCGGATGAAATTTGAATTATTTTCAACAAGTCATACATGAAAAAGGTACAGTGTTTTGTTTAAATTAGATTTTAGCCAAAAAACAGGCTTGTTTGAGGTGGGTTTTTTCTAATACAAATCCGCGGAGTACTTTGGTTGATTTCGACACATGCGCGACAAAACATCCGGCGGTTAACATTACAGGTTTTCTTGTAGTTTTATTGCTTCCATTCACCTCCGAGATAACTGTACCGGTACGGAAAGTGTCGAATGATGTTCCGACATGCTGGGATGACAAAACAGATCATTCCTTCCCTTTGATTTAAATGTTGGGTTTTCTAGTGATGAGGAGTAAAAACTAAGAGAACGTACTGATGTAAGACTTGGACAATCAACAAACAAAAATAAGAATCGGTTAACTGTAGTATAAGTCAAATCAGTTTCAAAATAAAACAGTTCAATACATTTTAAGGACGAATCTACAGTCAAATTAATCATTTGAATTCTGGACTTTCAGAGTGTCCTATTACTGAGTGTTAATATGTTAACGCTTCAAATAATAAGAGGCCGAAAACCTGCTCGATTTGTCAATTAACAGCAGAAAGACTGAGCGAAATATAAATGCTATTGCTTCAGCCCAAAGGCTCTCTTTAGTTACAAAGAGGAAATGACCGTATAGTTAATAGACTTCTGCTACAACGCATAGAGGCATGCGGTCACAGGTATTCAAAGCATATCACAAAAAGACTGAAACAGAACAAGACAGACTATGAATATATTTCTTACTTTTCACTTTTATTCATTTAGTCTAAGAAACAAAAGAGCAACAAAATGTGGGGAGAACAGCAGATTGGGAAAAAACTGTTTTTCCATTTATTGACAAGAACATCAGCTTGTCGCACATTGACATAAAAGTTAGCACATGAGTATCGTCTTTCGGTTGGGGGTTTTCTGATTTCAAATATTTTGTTTCATTTTGCGTATCTTTTATATCTAAATGAAATAATACGCATATATACGCTCTTCCACAGGATCACCGGTTTGCAATTAAAGGGAGATTCTCTTCACCATGTATGACAAACTACTCGCTCCGAATTACATACAGGTTCCCCTTGCATATTGTGTGCATCCTATGATGGTAAAACATAACCAAGGGATTATTTTTTATCAATATTTCAATACTATCGGTACTTCTTTTAATTAGAGTAATTTTAAAACTCAACTATAGCTGACAATGTTTTCCTCACAATGGTTTTAAAATAAACTGAAATATTGAATCACCGTGTATCCATGTGTATCTTTAATGTATGCTCCTTGATAACCCATGTCATACTGATATTAGTGTGACCATTGTTATATTAAAGTATGTCTTGGGACATTCAAATTCCATGCATGCTCTGAGCATGTTAACTCCATCAGGGTATAGAGTGTTTAGGTGCCGATGTTTAATTCATCTCTAGGATTAACGCAGCGAGCTACTTGGGTCATTTTATGAACAGAGTGACGTACTTGATCTGTCGAAATTTGTGATGGCTTCCATCGCCCGTGTTTGGAAAAGCGTAAATTTGGAACCTCCTTTGAGTTAGCTGGGGTAATTGAAACCTTTACAAACCAATAATGCAATGCTGAAAACATCTTTGTAAACTTTCATATAAACTATCTAAATTGTCATTAATATTGGCAACTGAAACCGGTTATACAAACTCAGGTCTTTGTATATACAGGGGATATATTTAAAATGGGAGTGTTGTGGTGAAACTGAAGCAGACACAAAATTGCGGCACTGAAAAAACCCAGAAAAACACAACTATACA
The DNA here is from genome assembly GCA_034783835.1 of Mopalia ciliata. Lineage (NCBI taxonomy): Eukaryota > Metazoa > Mollusca > Polyplacophora > Chitonida > Mopaliidae > Mopalia > Mopalia ciliata. Next base: position 4,936 of record JAVFBW010156267.1, read on the forward strand.
GACTAATAGAGTGGCACTGAATGAAAAATGACAGATTTGTATTAAAACTAGGTCTTCATTTTTGGTTGAGTGCTTACAGTGCCTATTTTAGGGATTCTCGGAATCGCACCTTAGCAAATTTCATTCTTTGCTTGTGTCAGTTTATGTTCAGCGTGATGTACTTGCTCGTTAAACGTTGTTTTGAATGGTATCTGCCGTGTTTAAGCTTACTTAAATTTCGCTATCTGGGTCTATATTTACAGTAATATCTAGTCTGTCATAACCATTATAATACCGACATAGCAATGACCATGACCTATATAATACCATAATTGAAATCACACTCACCTGTCGCTTCTCGACAGAAGTCTCTTTCTGTATATATAGTTCGTGTCGATGCGTGAATTTTCCCAACGCACATATATTCGTATATAGATAATATAACCGAAAGGCTCTCCTCTCATTTAATCTCTCCCCTCTCTCTCCCCCTCTCTCGCTGCTTTCAGTGAAATTGGCGGCCGAACAGTACTAGCGTTCAGAAGTGTAAATTTCAACATACTTATCAGTTGTACGATGTATTGTTTCTAAAGGTGCTGCGGATTGTTGGGAAGGAGCTTCCTGTTGCCTTGTTGCTACTGGAATTAAGGCATAACATGAATCCAATTATGTATTGTCTCCGCAGTTACTCCAGTTTTTGTTCTCGTTTTGTCTTTGTTTGTTATCGAGAGTGGTTTCCGACACCGAGTTGATTGCCAAACCTTCACAGAAGTGAAATAAATTAAAGTATGGCGTTAAACAACAATCAAACAAACAATAACTTATCTTGTCATTATTTGTTTTTTATGACATGGTAGGTAACCACATTATTTGCGCCTTGTGATGGTATACTGTAACAGGGTGTAAAATAACCTTTAATGCACAACAAAACTCCAATTAATGAGTTGTTTCGAACACAGTTAACGATGATTGAAAGTTTTGTTTAATCGTAACTGACAAAATCCGGGGCGCGGTTTGCTCAAATGGGCGCAATTCAGCCAACATATTTTAATTATACACACCCTTTTTGTGCACAGTCTATAGAGCTGTTAAATCCATATCACTAGCAGCAAACATCACCAGCCTTTCAGATCTGTCCAATATTTTATTTATTGCATGTGACACACGGAGCTACATATTAAAACCCACCGCTTCACATCTAACTATTTATTAAAAGCCTATGTGTATGGTATTTGCCAACAAACGAGCCAGTGTATAAACCTAAATTTCAAATTTCATGCAACGCTGGTCGGCTGGAATTTTGTTTTGGTCTTTTGTGATTTGCAGTTTCAAATGTTAAGCGAACATCTTAAAATCCTTTAATGCTCCATGGGAATGATAAGAAAGTTTATCGTATCCACATTTTGCGTATCCACGTTTAACATAACTCGAAGCTGGAAATTAAAGTATTTTTTTTGTAATTAAACAAAATCCTCTTTTGAACTCAGCATATAATAGCATATTTTTCCGGTAACATAAATAGGGCTTCATAGAACTCATGAAAAGCTTATGAGTACTGCCTGAACTTCATGAAATGAGGAGCAACTTGACATTGACGTGATATGTGGTCATTCGTTGCATTCAAATAAAAAAGCACTCGGTTGGGGCATATGGTTATAAATAATGTGTACCCTAAATAAAACATCAGTTGCAAGTTTTAATCAGCAGGTCTAGTCTTATGTAAAGGGTACAACTGTGTATGTGGAAATAAATATAATTTTATTATTTTTCACTAATGTTATTATTAATGCGTTGTGGGTATAGAGTACAAGTAGACATAACATCGGTTTTATATAGCGATGAGACTGTCATGTGAGTGAAATAACATTAAGTATGCCGATATCCCAGATCAAACAACAAACAATATATAGCGATGTAGAACTATAGTCATGTCCATTCAATGTGTAGAAACTGATTATTATCCTCTTTCGTCATTTTAGTGGGTGGTTGAGCCGATCTGTGTGTGATGTATTTGTAAAACACCTTGTGATTGGGTACCGTGACCCATTCTGCTTGTTGGGACCAGGACGACTGGTGATAGTGCTTAACGACACCACTGATGGTCGAAGCACCAGCACAATTGGTGATAGTTCATAACGACCAACTGGTGGTCAAAGTAGCAGAATAACTGGTAGTTATTGGGAGCAGGACAACTGGTGGTTGGTGGGACCAGGACAACTGGTGGTTGTTGGGAGCAGGACAACTGGTGGATGTTGGGATCGGGACAACTGGTGGTTGTTGGGACCGTGAAAACTAGTGGTTGTTGGGACCAGGCAACTGGTGGTGGCTGGGGCCGTGAAAACTGGTGGTTGTTGGGACCAGAACAACTGGTGGTTGTTATGTCCCGGACAATTGGTGGTTGTTGGGACCAGGGCACCTCGTGGTAGACTACTTACGATTTGAGCACAAAGACAACCGACGTACTAACCACTCACACCTTAGTAAATAATAACGTACATTTTTTTCTTTGTATGTAATAAAATATTACCACAATATCCCCCACTACTATTTATGTAGTAAAAAATTAGAACTTGATTACGCATAAGCCTTTTTTATTATGTAATAGCAAATGATAATTGAGTTGCTATACTACAGGAGACGTCTTTTTTCCCTAAGTGGAGCATGTCAGTTGATAACAACACTCCAGGGTTGATATTGGAGATCGAGGAGAAAGTCGCCTTCGACAAAATGTTTGCAGCATCTTTATTTTATAGTTTTCGAAGATGTTTTCAACATGGGAGATAACTGACAAGTAATGCAGATCACTTATAGAGAAATGTGACACTCTTTGGTCGTATCTGGGTTATCAATTCTCGATAAACTCTCCTCGATTATTCTTGCAGGCGTCTGGGTTAAATTCTTTATATCTTCTCCAAAGACTGTACCCTATTATCTGTTTTCAGAGCAGATTTTAAATCACCCAATATCATAATTATGTTCCAGTTATTCCGCTTTAATAATTTGAAAGGACTGTTCAAAGTTAGCGTACCAATCGAAGAGATCGTGGCCACGAGGCCTGTATATAATAAAACATATTTGGTTTCGAGTAAGCCATACAAACCTCTATTGCTAACATTTACATATCTATCGCCTATTATATATGTCATTTAAACGGTATAGAATTGTTTAATGTAAAGAAAGACACCGTTAAGTCGATCCTTGCACAAATTTACTTATTGTCGATCCCTCCGTTTTGTCGTTTGCCTTTCACTTTCAATTTTTTTTATGTTGTCACTCAGTCAGCTTTCTATCAAACCGAGCGGTGATAATCTATTCTGGACACAAATAACATATCTCATAGTACATCGAGTTTACTTACGATAGACTGGACGTACAGGTTTTCTAGTTGAAACCTTCCCTGATAGGTGGCTGAATCGAATTATAGGCTGGTCGAGGATGGGTTTAAGTTTTGGACTTCACTTGTTTGGTTTTTTGTTGATACTACATACTTGATAATATCTGAGATGCTTTATTATTAGTAAACCTGGTGTGTAAATTGACGTCACGCAGTACCCGCCTCTAACCCGAAATACCAACCAATCAAAGTAACTTCCTGGTTAAAATAAAATGTTTATACCCTTATCTTTCTTGCTGGCCAGTCAAACGTTCATGATGGAAAAGAGAAGGCCTGTTATCGGTTTAGCCCTAATCCTCGGACTAGTGTTATTGTTTCCTGTGGCTTCAGGTGAGAATTGTCCAGTTAATCCGGACTGTTCCTGCTCGGGATCTGTTGTACACTGTTATCCGAGATTTGGACCAAATTTCCCAAAGTTTGCAGCCTCAAACAAACAATTAAGGGCAGTGAGGATATATGGAAACAGGGACATCAATCACATTTTACCAGGCACTTTTCACAATTTATCCACAACAGAGATGAATATACAAAACACTGGGATAACTGATATCGACTGTGATGCTTTCAATTTGAATCTGGACCTAAATAAAATAAGTTATTTTGACGGATCTTTGTTTGACAATCTGAGTTCCCTTAGAAGGTTAGAAATGAGTAGAAATACGATAAAAATGATTCACCCCAAATCCTTTGACAGGCTGAAAACATTAACTTACCTGGGACTCAATGGAAATGAAATCAGTTCACTGGACGGAACTACCTTTGAACATTTGATAAATATTGGAACTATCAATTTAAGATTCAATTTGATTTCATCTCTTCCAGAGAAAAAACATTTGCAAAGTCAGTAAGGCTCAGTCATCTGGACCTGGAACAAAACAATCTGTCTTCAATTAGTCCCAGGTTATTCAGTTCTACTCCAAATCTTCAAAGATTAGATATATCAGGAAACCGAATTGTAAACCTTGATCCAGAAACATTTAAGGGTTGTAACAAATTAAAACAAGTCTTCATGAAGAACAATGAAATAAGAGATTTGCAACCTGGGTCGTTCAGGAATTTATCAAGCCTTTTGCGTCTAGAATTAAGTGATAACTATCTCACTGAGATACGAGCAGGTGTGTTTGATAACTCAACAAGTCTAAATACTTTGGACATAGGTGCTAACAGAATATCCTTTATAGAGAAACGTTCTTTGGCAAGTCAACAAAAATCACTAAGAACACTTATTCTCCAGTCCAATCAGCTTAGTAAGAACTCTTGGATTACGCTACAGCCGATTCTACTAGAACTGGAAAACCTTTTAGACCTTGACCTTTCACATAACCCTATTGGTGAGTTTCCTACACCGGTCATCGATTCATTGAGCTATTTGGAAAACTTAAGACTCAGAAACTGTAGTTTATCATATGTCCTTGGTAATAAGAAAACATTTCGTACACTGGATCTATCTGTGAATAATGTAAAGACCATTACTGATTTTGTTTTACCGACAACACACGTTTCCGTATTAAATGTATCATATAACAAACTTCAGTCAATGTCTATATGGCCTTCTTCTCGTCGTTTTGACCAATCTATTAACAAAATTGATGCTCAAAATAATGACATTGAGAATGTTGACATTTTCATTAATGTTGAGCTAGAGTTGCATATTGGCTCACTTCTGTTTTCAAATAATTCAATTGCCACCTCGGTCCTGTTGAAAACTGACACATTCGCCGCACTTCGTTTAGGATTCCTAGATCTTTCTTACAATCAATTTAACAATGTGACTAAATATCCGGTCTTGTTAAATTCGCCAGTTTTTATCGACTCTAACCAGTATCGTGGCATAACAATTAGACGTTTAAATCTCTCCCATAACAACATCAGCTTTATTTCTCCTGAGGCCTTTCTTGGGACGATATATAATTTGGACCTAAGCCACAATAGAATAGAGGTTTTTGGAAGACTCCTTCCGGCAAATGCATCGTCCTCAGATTTTACAACACAATATGTGGATCTTTCTGGTAACTTTATTCATCGGATATCGTCTGACGTTTTTTATGGCCCCGGGAAGATTTTAAAATACATCAACCTAGCACAGAATTCTTTGACAGAAATCCAAAGTCTCCGGAATGTTTTAGAAGAGGAGAGTTTACAGAGTAAACTCTTAACTGTGATTGTGAATCGTTCTGGTTGAGACACAAATCTGTGGCGTCTAAACTGGATTCAGTCAGATGTGATTCACCGAATAATGCTAAAGGTTATATGAGCTTCTGTTACCCATTAGAGAACTGCTCTCGGAGCCAAAAAATAAACATTTCTCCTTCGGTCCATGATTTATGTAAAAATGACGCATATGTGATTATTTCCACTCTACAGTTAACTACAATAGAGACAGTTGGTAACAGTTTTATATTGAACGTAACTTGGACTTCACAAGGACCAAAACAAATAACACAGTATAAAATGGAGATAATACCTAGGGGGAAACCAGAAGACTTGATGACGCCATTGGTCCACCCAGCTGCCCTGAATTATATTATCTTTGGTCTGGATTTAGAAATGAGTTACAATGTCTGTATTTCGGCTCAGAAGGAACAGGTAACAGTGAGTGAAGTTGTGTGTAAGAGTTTACAAGTCGAGGCCACTGATGACAATGCCACCAGCAGTAACAATGCTACCAGCAGTAAATCGATTATAATTGGTATTTCATCGGCCCTGGGGCTTTGTGTACTGTGTATTGTAGTTATGTTATTGTGTTATTGTTTCCCGATGCAAAAAATCAAATGTTGCTATAAACAGGACACTACTATTAAACCACCTTCTTCTGGGCGACGTGAAAGACCTCAGATTCAGCAGCATCCCAGCAAAGCGTATGAACAGCCACAAAATCAGAACAACACTAACACATATGAGACAATACACCATGCTGTGTGTGACAACTGCACCAATCAAACAGACGACGAAGATACTGTGAGTATGTCGAATTGTCGATCAAATAGCGTGTACTTTATACCGATATGATATTAATAATTAAAATGACCTGTACCAGAAGTCTATCAAGCAGAAGTATGAAACCAGCCATTACCCAGTCCCAACGGCATTGTGAGTTTCGCTGCACTTTCATAGTGCCAAATGACTCATTGCGCAAGAAATGGTAGATTTTGTTAGTTTCGCGCAGTTTGAATTTCAGAATCCACTGACGCCTAATCGGTAAAATATAACATTTGAAAAGAGGCAGAAACAGCGTTTACATGACATACCCATGATTCCACATCCAATTCATGTCCTTCTAGGTTTTACGATGTCTCGCTAGGGGGCGCTTTTTCATCAATCAGCGCTGGGTTGGCCACAATGCCGTTGAGTCAGGGTAATGGCTGGTTTCATACTTCTGGCATATGACCACCATTAATTTGCCACAAGCCGTAATGTTAACGTTTGGCCCCACAGCTCCCTCCCAAACTTTCGTTGAGCGAAAACCCCAGGCACATAGTTTAATCGGTCCTTTTGGAGATTCCCGTTCAAATCTTGACATGTGATGACCGTCGAAAAATTTGAATTACAGGGCCTGGACGGTTAGAGGTGTTGTCAAGCCGGCTCGGAATGTAAACAACAGCCCAATCACCCCTCCATCAA
>JAVFBW010156278.1:0-11926 GCA_034783835.1 Mopalia ciliata
GGGGGGGGGGTGTTGTTGTTTATTCTAAGCTGGTGGGTGGCGGTTGTATTTTCAGCAAATTCTCAACGCTTTCTTACAGAAACGATTAAACCAAAATTATCGTATACCTTTACAAATTAAAAGATCCCAATAGAATGCCTATGTGTTTTGCCCTAAGGGTCTGAATTAATTTTGGAAATAATTGACAGTTCATTAGCAGTGTGTATGTACGTTTGTTTATACTTTATCCAGATCTATTAACATATAAGTATCCATTTTTTACAACTAACTTCAAGACTGGCAAATCTCATTGTTAAGATTGCGTTAGCTAATAAAAATGCAATTTTGACCATTTTCGTGTGCCCCAGAAGTATAATTATTTTAGCGTATTGTGTACATCATATCGCGTGCGTGAATTCGATATACAGAAAGTGTTGTCCTGCTGAACTTTAACTGATATATTTTGAAGCTATTTTGAACGTTAGTTCTCCAGTTGTCTTTATGTTTGTGATGTTTTCGACACCTTCTAATTAATGTAAATTATATTTTCAAGACCTTTTAGAAGTGTTAATCTTCATTGCCTGAAGATTCATCGTCAACTTTTTTTTGTGGTGACCTCACACTGTCAACGTCATTTCTATATGATATTTAGATTACGAGGTCATTTTCCGCAGTTGGTTTTTCGTTTGTCAGTCTGCCATTTTTCGCACTATCATGTCTACCAGACGAACCGTTTGACGACTCAATTCTTTCAAAACTAAGTCCATAAGTAGGATATTACAGAGATACGAAAAACAGCGTTTCACACATTCGTAGACTCTGGCGACAGAAAGTATGTCACACATAAGCCATACTGTTTTTTACTAAGCAAATGGAGGAAGCTTGATTTCCCATCACAGCAGAACATATTATACGTGACGGTTGTGTCAGTACGATGTTTGGTTATAAGTAGACCATCGCCGCCATATCAGCGAAATCATGGAGTCAAACGTCAATCGTGCAAACATTTATACATTTGTTTCATGTAGTTGTCAAATCCTTTAACAGTGAGATACGGGATAATGTATTTTATTCCAGATTTATTTAGCTGATAGAACACGATGCGTCGATATATCAAAATGTTGCAATGCATCACAATAAGGTTGTTATAAGGAAATTACAAATTAATCTTAATTATACTATTTTTTGAAGATTACACAATCTCCCTTGATCAATTGCGATCCGAACATCTTGAAGGTAAATGAACTTTAAACAATGCCACTCACGACAGAAGAATTAATTTTGTGGGATTATTTCCCGAAAACAGTATGCAGCTTAAAAAGCAAAACTTAAATCAGTTGTCAATTCATTGAAGCAAAAAGTATCCAATATTTTTCTAGAAGCTTTAAATTCCCCACAAACTTTGGAATATTCAAACAGTCTCCGCTATATTTATGGTTTTAGATAAGCTTAGCTATTTGACAATCTATCCGTCCAGTTTCGATAAAACTGGAGGAACGGGCGTTTCTTGGGAAAATAAATATCTTATGTCAACATTTGATGTAACGATTTATTCAACTCAGTTTAGGAACAGGTTTGTAATTTCTTATTGCGTCGTTACCGACGTTAAATTGTGAGTACTTTATTACGCATATGTGATAACGATATTTTAATTGATTGATTAGTGTTTTCATCACTGCTGAAGGGTGTATTTTATTACATGACGGTAATTGACACTAGCACAACCATACATTTTGATTAAGGTCGAATTTTAATCTTCCTCCAGTGCCAAGTAAATACAGCATTGCTACAACAACCCAAATTCCACATCTAAGAGCGTATAAATCTCGGGAATGTTGATATCTGATCCTATTTAGTGACATACAAGTGTTTTGAGGTTAATAACATACTGAAGGTGTTTACCAAGTTAGGATGTGACAACGGAAAAAAAGTAATAAAATAAGTTTACAATTTGAATGTAATGCTACGTTAAAGCCACGTTTTATCCATACCGAACTATCGAGAATAAATACTAGATACCAACAGCAGTGTTGTTAGCATTGTACCTGATGTTGTTGGAATCTGAATTCAATCCACAAAAATCTGATTGTGATGTAAATTTTAATCTTATTGTAAGTTCTTTTAAGTTCGAATATCTTAGATGGTCATGTGTCATATAATTATCATGAATTCTTTATTATGCACAAAGAACAAAATACTGATTTAAAGACGCTTATCCACCGAAACGATAATATCGGAAAGAATCATTCCAAATGGGTTTTGCTGGGACGGTTGAAACAATTTAGATAAAATGCATTTACTTAGTCATAGGATTATCCCAAGATATAGCAATGAAACATTGCAATCGGAGCCAATCCAGTTTCTCCCAGTGAATACAGCTAACCTGTAAAGTTGTATTCTCACACTAGCATTTGTAGTTACAGCTTTGAGGGATTCCCCTTATTTACAGCATGTTGATTGGTCAACAGAAAAGTCCTTTTTGACCAACCAAAGCTCCGCAAATATGAGGAATCTCCTGGAAGCACGGTTATAATATACTTTATCCGACAAGACCAGGACCCACGCCGGTTCGGTTTACTATTTTGGTTAATTTAATCTGTTCAGTGATTTGGTTGATTGATTGTTCGATTCATTGATTGTTCGATTCAATGACTGCTTGATTCATTGATAGATCGATTCATTGTATCATGATTGTGATCGGGAGTATTTCACTTTCAGATGTGGTTGCAATCCAACAGTAATAAGCGTGTAATAAGTAATAGGAAAATCAAATTAAAATGTGATGTGTTTTGCACTGTTGGAAAATTAGTGTTCCTCCATCCTATTCTGGCAATTCGTGAAACATACTGCATTTAGCGAGATGATTTTTTTTCATGTGGGCCAATATAATAAACATGCGCGATAGACGTAACAAGAAAAACAACAACTGACCTCCTTTTGCCGGCAATCTGTCGCTATATAGCATTTCCGGTATCTCACTACTTTCAAATTTACCGTAAATAATTACAAATAGAACTTACAAACTCTTCATAGCCCATTCTGAGCAATATGTGAGCTTGAATATACAAACTACAAAGACTGCATAGGAGTTTAACGTTCTTTACAGCTTTCATCTCGACATATGCTGGACAGTAACTTAGCATATAGAATCATATCAATTTGTTCTTTCAAATATCTTCTGTCAAATATTTCAATGAACGTTGTGTGTTATTTGTAATATTATTGTACTATTTTATTTTTTAAAAGCCTACAAAGCCTAATTGGCAATGGTAAATCCACCTATAAAGATAGTAACGTTTTTCCAGCGTATAACAGATCTCGTTTCTAACGTTAAAGGATAATTTAAGTATCTTTTTTGACGAGACTCCGAACATAATTTATTTAAAAGCAATTTTGTAGTTCACCTAATACACTAACACCGTGTTGAATTTGTCATAACAGGTAAAGTCTTGTATGACTGTTTATTTTTGGAGATGCATTCGCTGTGTAATTCACTATTTTGTGAGACAGTAATGCAAGACAAATATTTGTGAGACAGTAATGCAAGACAAATAAACGGTTGCAGTCAATATAAGGGAGCACCAACTAGTCCTGGTGGGAATACGGAAATGACCTTGGCAAGACAAATATGAAAATCGGCGGAATAAAATTGTTTGCTCTCTCAGGCGCAGGAAGATGGTGTGTCTCTATTGATGCTTCGCGAAATACTTCGGACTAGGATTGTTTTTCCACCAACTGTTTCATGATCTATATATAATGCCCGTGATGCCCGTGTGGCATGAAATAAAAAATCCTACATAAATCGAAGATTGGTGGGCAGCCTGTATTAGACACAGCTGGCTATAAACCTCACAACTTATCGATTACCTTTAATTCGACATATTTATGTATCCGCATGTTTTGTCGTTCACACTACGCGTTCTTATCTGGAATAGCTGTGTCCCGTAGAGATGTGTGAACGTATGGAGAATGTTAGACACCATGCATGTTTGGTAACTAATACGAAATTCCTCGAGGAATCGGAGATTGTTCTGTCAGCTGTTATTATGTTCTGATATGTCATCTTTGTTGAGGAATTTAGCAGTTGTAAAGTAATGCGCTCGCTTCATGTGACGATCGAAATGCTTATGAGATCAACAACATACTTAACAAAAGTAATATATCCATGGTTTTTAAACAACATAAATATATATATTTGATTCAACAGTGTTTTAGAATTATATATATATATATATATAGATGTATGAAGTCGCTTATATCGTAAAAGAGTACATAATCATGTCCATAACAAATTGAGAGCATAAAACCTAAGATTTCAAAGAAGACTTTTAAAACTGTGCTTTTAAATAGAAAATCTCCCAAGTCTTAACTTATTATTCTGAAAGTTACTATGGGTAAATATATTTTGAATAGATAGCGACGATGCAAAATTTTGCACAGTAACAAAAAAAATTACAGCATGTTTATAAAGTCGAAAAACGCTTTCTTATCAATACCAAAACAATTCCACACAGGTAAAATCCGTAGACAGATTTTAAGTCAACACAGGTAAAAGCTTGACGATAAAGCTGCAGTCAAATATATTAAACGCCGTTAAAAAATGCAAATAGGTGTCTACTTAAACGTTCCCGAGTTTTCGATTATCTTTTAGAATTTTTAAACACCCTGTACACTCAAATTCATTTTGTTAATTTAGGAGAACAATAAACACCGGTAAAAGTTGAGAATCCGCACTTTCTCAGACATGGTCTTAATTTGAATTCAGCAATCATAACGAGTATATTAAAAAATCACTGCAAAAAGTAAACAGGCAATTGGCCTACAAATCAGTTAGTATCAAGAAGAGATGGCTAGTACGTTCAATGGGTAGAAATATATACAATAAACTCGCGAAGCTTAGACTGCAGAGTTAATACTTTTTAAAAACCAAATATCTTAAATCAGGATTCCGATAGACTTTCGCTATCTTTCATTTGGAACTGTAACGGAGCGCCGGGTCCATAAGACAGAAACCTATTTTTTAACTCTGGCCGTTTCTTGTTGCAACATAAAAGTCTTTGAAAGGCGTGACGGAAGTCTCTGGAAAAGAGTGCATACACGCACGGATTAATAGCAGAGTTACAATAACCTAACCAGAACAAAACGGAAAAGAGAACGGGCGTGATACACGTCTCACAAAAAGCACCCATTAGGTAAACAGAGAAGAAAGGCAACCAACAGAGTATAAAAGCGCCAACGATAATGGCTAATGTTTTGGCTGCCTTCGTTTCCCTCTTAAATTTCCTCGCATGTTTTAGCGTCTTCTTTCCTGTTCCTTTTAACGCTAAATTCGCTTTTTTGTTACAGTCTGTTGAGTCTTCGTCCTGCAAACGAAGGCAGTCTCGCTGTCCGTTTTCGTGATTGTCCCAATTTTCGCGGGGAGCTCTTAGCTTGGTTGCCTTATCCTGTCCACTTTTCCTTGAGTAAGACGAATCGCGTCCACAGCACGTCTCCCTTTCACCAGTCAGACAAGAATCGCGCGAAGAGTGATGTCGTTTTTTGCGTTTCCCCCTTTCTGGGTGTAGCAAACCATCTCGCTCTGTTTTTTTGAAAACAACTTGTGGCGAGTCACTCCGGGAATTGCTATGATTCTGACCGTTCTGTTTCCGGCCATTTTTATTTGAAAATTTCACAGAGCACTCATACCTTGCACTGTGACGGGATGTCGCTCCTCTGTGTACCCTCAATGTGACTGCACCCATTTGGTTGGCCTGGGAGTCATCACTTTTCTTTGTGGTAAGAACACCTTTTCTCAACGATGCAGCAGTTCTCACCGCAGCTAAGTAAATACGTAGATAGAAGAAAACCATCACAAACATAGGTATATAAAATGAACCAAGAGCTGAATAAATCCTGTAGCCACGTTCACTAACTAACTCGCACAGAGGCAACACTTCAGGTATGCAAGTTTTAACTACTTCCGTTGTTAAAACAGGTGAATAAGTAAACTCTTCTGTAAAATTCCAGTCGCTAAATGATAACAATTCCAAAAGGTAAGAATCAGAAACATTGTTTAGTTGTAAATCGGCTACGTGACTCCCGGGGTCATTCCACCCTAGCAGGGGCGGCAAGCAAATCACAAAAGCTAACACCCAAACTGAAGCAATTAAAATCCTAGCTCTTTTGGGACACATTAAGTTTGGGTATTTAATGGGTTCCGTGATTGCTAAATAGCGATCAAGACTGATTGCACAGAGATTTAGAATGGACGCCGTGCTCAGCCACACATCAACGGCCAGCCACACAGTACACATAAAGGTTCCAAATATCCAGTAATCCAATACTTCGTATGCGATCGAGAAAGGTAAAATGACAACCCCGAGAAGGAGGTCGGCTACTGCTAAAGAAACAATAAACATGTTGGTAACAGTCCGCAGCTTTCTTGAAGTAAACACCGCTGCAATAACCAAACTGTTTCCAAACACAACACTCACATTGATAATACCAAGGACTATTGTTGTTGCGATAAACTCGGGTTCGTCTATGCGATTGGTGTGGTCAGTCAAATTACACTGGCCGCTACCCACCTCCATAGGGGCGCGGGATTAAACACATAACTGCCAAAGACACCTGCATCAAACAAATCAGTGACCTCACTAACTTTGAGGTTAATCCGCAAAGGTCTGTAACCGTGACTATTTCGCGCCTCAGTAGTAGCCTGGATTATAGTCACTGTCAGGGAGGAACTTTAAGGCTGTCTTGAGTAGAACGGCCGCTGACGTCTCCGCGCTCTCTCGGCCCGACCAGGAACTGTCCGATCGATGAGGAAAAGCACATCGCTACCTCATCGAAGCATATAAAATATGTTAGAACGTGCTGCGGACGAGTGTGAAAGCCACTCGTGTCAATACCTAGCCATACAACTTCGGCGCATTAGGAAGATATTAAGATCGCCTTTACTGGAATAACACACTTAGAAATAGCACAAGTCGGGAATTCTCCGTCCTGTTAATCTCAGATCCTAGTCGCCGCGACTGCGTATACGATATTTTCTGAGAGAATTGGAGTATAAAATCACGGACATAAGTTGCGGTAACAGACGCTCTGACTCAGCACCAACAAGCTCTGTGAGACTATTAAAGCTTGCTTGAGTGAGTGTTGAAGTATATAGCTTGGATATGTGCAGACTAACATGTGTGTTTTGGGACAGCACCATATGTAGCGAAAGGCTCTTCAGGAAGCGACTGTTTATCATAAAACTCCCCTTCTGACTAGCACCCTATATTCTCACCGATATTCAATCTCTTTAACAATTCACATACCAGCCTCTCAATCAACACAGAAACATCTCTACATCTCAATAGAAGAGCAATATAACGTCAGTCTATATTAATCTTAAGCGCTATGTCAATTTATTTTGCTTCAGTTCTGATTTGAAGCTGTCCCCTCGAAAAGCAATATATTGTATTTTTGCATAAAAATAATCAATCATTTGTCGCGACAATTGTTACAATACACAAAGGCAATAAATCTATCGAATAGCTAATATTTTATCTGTTTTCACATGGGTTAAAAAAGGAACAGTCTCAATTTCTCTTGTGGGTTGAAATTGTATTGCTTTTAATCGTTTAATGTGAACCTGACAATCGTGACTCGAATCCTAGGTATTTAATTGAATATTACGTATAAAGGCTTTAAACATTCTGCAAATATGAAGAAAGCTGCATCAATAAGTTTAACATTAACAGGGAATTCCGTTATCGAACAGAAAATAAATAAAATTTTATCTGATCAAAAACTAAATATACACAAGTCGTTTAAAATGTATCATAGAATAAAGTTTTATAAATAAAAAATAAATAAATATGTAAATAGTTTGATGCTACTGTATTATTTAATAGGTAATAGACGTATTGCACGTATTAAAATCCAGAAAAACAACAAAAGATATTGCGTACATCAAAACGTGTGTCATGATATTCAGTACTAGAATTGATTGATGTTTCATGGCATGCTAACGGATGTTTTACACATATGCAGTACAGAAGAAGTTTTTAAATGCGGTATTCACTCCATTTAAATTCGTCAAACGATATTTTCATTAAATTATATTATTTATGGCGAATAAATCATATCATATCATGATGGTAAACGCTGTGAATGTGTGTATATGATTTGTTTTCTGCCTCTATTTTGTAGCGGATATATACAGCATCGATATACCTAAAAGCATAGAGCATATACCGCTATATAATATCAGCACGGAATTACTATATCGACGTGTGGGCTACATGTTTACAGACGATTTCATTTACCATGTATGGTGAATTCATTGTTTCTAGTAATTATGAATAGAAAGAAAAGAAATACACTATAGATACAATCAAGGTCAAAATTATAATGAATAACTAAAGACAACATGCCATTGTGCAGCTTAGAATTATTTGTTCTGGGAATACCCACCGTTGGTATTTCATCCGATTTACGACCATTTATCTTCAGCCCTTATTTACGGACATCTCATCTGTGACCCATTTGGAGAACGGGAGATTTATTGATTAGTTAACATAAAGTTACAAGTCTTCAACCATGGGTGTATTTAAGTGGGAGCTTTCCAGCTTTTTATACTTTAATATCCACTATCATTGCTTTTATAAGACACCATGCATAGTGTGTATAATCCGGCCGACCAAGTGTATGCATAAACGGGTTTAATGGACACCTTAGGCTCAAACTGGACACCTTGGTTTGTCAGTTAAGCATTCTATATTCATTCTAGTGAAGATGATATATTTAAGTTGGAATTCTGGTTAGAACTAGTAAAATTTAAGCAGTTATTTAAATATCTATGGAGCTTATAGTCGCTAACGTGGTACTGGGAATGGTATGAATCTCCGAGCCGGTCAAGTAAACTAACTGGAAATTTAAATTTCATATTTTGTATGTGTTTTAGGATTCAACGTGCAAAAATTTGCAAAACTAGAACTGTTCAAGCGAAGAAAGTCTTTTCTCAAAATAACGAAAACATTGGTAATATTTACTTTCTGAAAAGACACACAGAATCCGCCAAGGCTGTTAATAAATTATTTTTGATTTATTGAAAAAATTACATTTTATTTCAGTCTTTGATAATTAAGAATGGGAAGCTTTACTTCAGTAAATGTGTACAAACACGCCCAATGAAGTATCCAAGTATATTGTGAGGCGTTTAAACCAACTTTCAATTTCGTAATACGAACCAATAAATGCTTATTTCTATCACTTCAGATTGGGGTTGTGTAGCAAATATGCACAATTGTTTCTCTTTGACCAACTAAAACCGCGGGTATGGTTTTAACGAGGTTTCCGTCGGGTTGGCCATGGTAATTAGGCCTGGTCAGTCTGACTATCTGTCCTCGTTTAAGTGAAATGCCATTGAGTACGACGTTAAACCCTATATAAACAAACAAACAATCAAAATGATACTACGTTATCTAATACCGGATTAAATTTAATAAGGTTTCGAGCAACGTTCCACAGATATTAATTTTATGACCTTTAAATATAATTGCAACCATAATTGTCTCCTTAAGGCCTGATGGAAATAGTCAGTTGTGATTTGAAATCTAATATTGAAGAACTCAATATGACCTAATGGGAGACAATATTGAGAGCATTGATCCAGTTTTAATTGCGGAGGTACCATATTGATCTCGCCATGACATTACCAAAGTAAACAGCTAAAGGGGACCCATATTGTTATATTATATTCCCCATAACAATTAAAATGTAGTACAGCGTTTAAAAATGTCACTTGAGTGCAAAACGTAATATGATATTGTTAATCAAACTAATTAATAAACCAAAAGTAGGGAAATAGTCTGTACAGCTGGTCAAATTAATCAGTAAATCTAGACCCAGGTGTGTGGGAACACACGCAACCATGCACTGAATATAGCGGTCAGACTAAAGATATCCTCGGTCCCCCACTCATATATTTGTTCAGTCTGTTTTCAGTTTTATATTACATCTTAGTTAAATTTCGCCCTATTATTTGCATGTGTTTGTACAATCGTATTCTCGCGAGAGTTACTACAGTGGACGAGACTAAGCCAACTCCAGTACGCTGTGCGGAGCCATCGCGCACTATTTCCCGCCACAGACGGGCAACCAATACACACAGATCAGCAAATAAAAGAAGTGCAAAACAATATGGCCCGGGTGTATATTAGAGTCCATGTCTAGACGTAGGAAGTAGAATCGATTCTGTTTTAGAATGGTGTTTGTAGTGGAGCGTATTGTATGGATTTGATCCGCAATGTTGTTGTGTTACTTCCATTGAAAGTACTCTCCCTGTACGCATTGAAAGAAAAAATGATTCAATCAGTTTGTTTGTTTGTTTGTTTTATTGGGGCTTTACGTAATTCGCTAATATGACGACAGATTGTCCACTCCACTGTTCCGTTTCTAAATATGACGAAAAACCAGGATGAAACCGCGTAAAAAAACACCGTTTATAATATTTATAATGCACGTCAAAAGCTATTCTCCCGGTACCACGTTGAAGGTATCATAAAGGTTCATTCTAGCGCAACGTAAACATTCGCGGAATCCCCTCATTTCTTGGCGTTTTGATTAGTCGATTATTTCCCCAGAAATCAAAAAGCGTAAATAAAGGGAGACAACTACAAATCGCACGGTAACTAGTTTGATGTTTTGATTCGTAGACAAATACTAAAATACAAAATTACTCCGCGTAAAATCACATTGATGCTCCCAACATTTGTTTGTTATCTTTAAATAATGAGCCTGAGGATTAGTTGTAGCGTATGCGCTTTCTTATCCTTCTTCGATTCACCGTTCACAGGCTCGAGTCGCCTGTTGAACCTCAGGCTCACGAGACAGTCGCACAATGTGGCTCCAGCAATCGCGAGGGTGTTTTTTTCGAGGTTTTCTCCCGGTTTTCAATCGTAATAAAGCCGAGTTAAGCGTATGGAGGACAATCTTACTCATATTAAGTCGTGACAAAAAAGACAAGACAGGACAACCACAAGACGGAATACACAATACAATTAAAACTACCACAATACCCATTAGGTTGAAAGCAAAGGGACAACAGGAAGTTCGTTTTCAAGGAGTCACAATGCACATGTTATTTAGTTTGTTCTTAGTATGCATTGTGTAAAGCTTGCCTGCGGATCAGCCAGATCTGAATTTCAGTTTTCAATAATATTCGGCGCTGGCTGGTCGATATTTGTCTTTCGTCCAGCCGTTAAGACGCACTACCGTCAAAGTCAATCTGCTCATTGACTGAGATTTGAATGAGTCAGTTGAATGGAACAGACAAGCCTATAGCATTGGTGTTTTGATATGATCAGACATTGCAATTGACAAGCCAAATTCCTACAACGAAATATGACAGAAAATACAGTTGATTGGGACAAAGTTTCCTTTATCGTTCATCAAACAGTATTAGGCTTTGTCTGACGTGTCTACTACGAATTGTGTGTATTATAACTTATAAATAAAAGCATATTGAATCAAAACGTGTTTAAATCAATGCCGGAATCTTCATGGAATTATAATAATAGTAATGCATGTAGGTATTCTTGACAAAATTCGCCTATTTGTCTGCCTGACTTTGATTCTTTGAATTTAACAAATGTACAAGTTTTGGATTTAGTGTAAAATTGTTTGTTCATATTATCAAATGTGGCAGATAAAGTACAATATAAAGCGTGTAATTGCATTGGTCACGACGGAAAAGATTATTTAGTTATTTATATTCATTTTACTGTTTTTTGTCTTGATCTCAGAAAGATACCCCTTCGATTGATTGATTGATTGATTGAACGTCACATTCAGCGGTATTTCAGCTACGATGTGGTATGAACATATACAATTATTTGACCTAAGTTTGAATATTTAAAAACAAATTTCAATCAGGCTGCATCTTTGGCACTTAACATCACAAACTTTTTTTTTTTTT
>JAVFBW010156289.1:0-11926 GCA_034783835.1 Mopalia ciliata
TGTATTTGTGTCCGTCGTCATATAAGTGAAATACCCTTGAGTACGACGTTAAACACCAATCAAACAAACAAAACATAAACAAACGGACACACTGGTGACCGACCGTGTTTTTCGAACAATGTCGTCAGTCCCACCTGTTAAATTAATTTATTAACAGCTTTGCTCACTTGAATGCAACTGAAATAAATACAGATGTTTGTATTTGAAATATGTAATAAAAATAATATATTTAGGTCGAAAAACAGTTGTCTTTCCCTTTAAATCAAATATATGTCTTTATATTTCACAAGTAGAATACTTGAAACTGTTACGAATTAATTTTCAAATTCAGAGCTATACCGTGAACATTAAATGGTGCATATCAGTTATGCCACCCAGAAATGAGAACTTTGATTAATTGCCTGCAACGTTTTATGTTTAAAATATAAAACAAAGTAAACAAGCTGTTATTTATCGAGAGAATAATTCTTTAATCGCGTCCTGCTCACTTACCGAAAAGCAGATGTGTAACGTGTTGCACTAGCGTTTAGATTTTCGTCTCAAGTCAAAACAAATTAGACTTCGGTACATATGTCCAAGTCACATTGTGAGTCAGATGAAAAACAGTATTACAATGTCGCAATTGAATACTTTGTGTACATCTATAATTCTTATCAGACCATATATTCTGCACCGATTAGTCATACACCATATACTATAAAGTGAATAACTGTCCAACGCTTTAGTCTAATACAGTTTTTGGTTAAAAGTAACCCCTTAGGGTTATATATATGACAATGGAGTGTGTTTGTTTTACATACTATCGTGCAATATTGACCGAATTATAATTTGGACCTTCGTAACTGGGCGACACAGTTCTGTCATAGCCAGTAAATAATTGGAAGGCATCTTTTAGGTATTTATTGGCAGATGACATAAAAGAAGAAAAAAGTATAACATACGGCAAATTTAGGACAATTAGATATTGGCGTAATGTCCTTCTCGGCAACAGCTTGAGGGAAACAGCCAATTAATCATTGAAGATCTACATGATAATCGAATCATATTTCCAATCATAACGAGCTGGGTCAAAGACTCCCTAATCTTGAATCTATAATAACTTTCGTAATTTTATGCTCTATCGTCGAATTCGGCTCAGTACCATATTCTTTCACGCACACTCATATAGTTTCAATAAATTCTTCGGACAAATTATTTACAAGCCAAAAACAATTGCTCCCTTAAAATACTGCTTGTTGACGCCTGTGAAATCTATTTCAATAACAAATTGAAATGATGCTGTTTTGTGCTTGATTGATCTTGTAGAAAAATAAATTATGGCAGTGAATCTTTGTTTGATTGTCTATACCCACTGTTGCATTCATCTACTCTACTAGAATTAATACAATAAACTGAATCCGATGTGTTGATGCTTGTTTTCCATATGTCTGTGGTGATGATTCACTGGAAAGCCTTATTAAAAAAAACACATGTCGCAGAGAACAGCTAGTATTACGTCTGCTGCCATTCTGGTACGACTATGGTTAAGAAAGATGAACTAATATCTTGATTCAGTTATGGAAACTGATTCTGTCGTGTCATAACACTCCCAAGATGGATGGGTATTTGAATTTTTAATAAATATTTCAGTAAACAAGACCACTGACTTTTATATTTCTCCTTCTGGTATCGTGAATTTTTAACATATGCGACAGTCCAGCAGTGTGTATATAGCTGAGACGTGTTAAGCGCTTAATTGTCCGAACCTGCAACATGGAAGAAAATGTCGGGACACGTACGATCGGTTATACGGTGCTTTCTACATGTTGGCTTCCTCTGTGGATTTATGTAACAATAACGTTGAATGTGGTGTTCCTTCTGTTAAATCAGAATTGTCGAATATAAACGTTTTGAAAAAGTTTAAAGGTGTTAAAAATTGTTGCGATTTTACCACATTGTTTTCTAAACAAGGCAATGCACAATAGATTATATACACTTATGTATTGTCGTTATTTTGGGAATAACACTTTCCTAGTTTAAACAGGTTCTAGATCAGAAAATTTTCCAAGGTACAATTCGACCCGGAATCGTACCCCCGACCCTTAGAGCCAAGCACCGATTCGCCACCTAGACCATGCATCCTTCTACAAATTGGAAGGTTAGTCAGCTGGAATCTAGAAAACGGACATTGACTTCCCCTCTGACAGGAAAGTGACACAGCTCCCAAAGCTGAAGGCATTGAATGTTATTTGTGTCTTTTATAAAGTTAATATGAACTATATTTCGTTATTGTTGGGATAAACTTCCTTAGTTTGAACAGATTCTAGTTCAGTAAATTATGCTGATTGAAACACGTCCGGTTATAGAACCCACGACACTCCGCTTCAGGCTCGAAATCACCACAAGTAAATGTCGGTCACCTAGATCACTTAGCCATCTACAAACAAAAATGTTATTCAGCTGGAGTCTAGATAGCCTCTGATAGGAAAGTGACACAGCTCCCAAAGCTGAAGCAGTGAAATGTTTCTGTGTCTTTTGAAAGTGAATATAAACAGTATTTTCTTTATTTTGGGATAACTCTTTTCTAATTTCAACAGATTCTAGCACAGACAATTTTGCAGGCTCAAACCTGTCAGAGAATCGAACCCACGACCTCCACAGTCGGGCACCGAAACGCCAGCAGTAAATGCCTTCCACCTAGACCACTCAGCTCTCTACAAAACATGTACACATATCTGTTAAGAGGGCCATATAACAAAGTCGTTATCTACGGCCATACATTATTTTATTTTTATTCCATCAGATTAGCAAGGCTATGATTTCATAAAAAACGATTCCAACAAATAAATATCTCATAAAGAAAACCCGTCCAGACAACAAGTGTTTAGAAATTGGCATCCGTATCTCGTTTAAATGGTTGCGTAGAACAGCAAAACATCCTGGTTCAATAACCTTTCCAGTTATGTCCACAAACCTGAACTTTTCCCATCTTCCAACACTCATAATAATTACGTCCCCTAAATCTTAAAATTAAAATTATCTTATGTAGCGCATACTTTTTGACAATCTATGCCACTATTTATCAACGCGACGATGTATCAAATCAAAGATAGACCACCAATACATTATTTTATTTTAAGACGTAATTAACATTAGTTTTATGAGGCCGACCAGCGGATTTAAAATACTCTCATTACCATTGGAAAAGTGAGTAAAAGCTGACCACAAAATTCAATATTTCACGTATATCGCTGAACATAGCAGAACCTCGAGAATAAAACAGATTATCTGATTAACTCTCATAATAATCCTTATTAGAATCAAATTTTAGGTATTGATTGATTCATTCATTGAGTGACTGATTAGCGTTTCACGTCTCAAAGATTCTCTATGCATAGACTGATAGAGTTTAAAGCACCCAAATAAGAGCTGTCAACACTATGTTGGCTTTTTTTTTATGTCCATCACTGTGTAAGTGTTCGTGAACTCGCCAGTGTTTGTTGGAAGAGTGTGCTGAGATAAAACTGTCAGACAAACGACACAGTAGATACAATCAGTGCTATTCCCAACAACAAAAACATGATTTTGATGTTATATTTCTAGTCCATATGGACTGTTAATACACTTAGCTGTGAAATTAATGGTGATTTCAAAATCTCTAAACGGCACTATGCATATCTGGATGCTACGTGGTATATTATTGTGCCTTGTTAATAGAGGCCAGTGGAGTTTTTTTCAAACTGTGCATTTATTGCATATTCTTTGAATTATCAACTCAAACCTACGTGGCATCTTTCAGAAGCATCCATAAAAAAAACAAGTTCTGAGAATTGCTAAAGGCTTTCATAACTGTTTGTAACCATGGATACAGTCCCGATGACAACATATTGGATTCTTTTGCTTTCAAAATCTATCTGTTAAATATTTGTCTTGAGACAATATTTTATAATACAGTAGCAAAGTAAGGATGCGTCATGAGCACACATGAATAGGGTTACTTTACTTAGTAGAAACAATCAATCCTATATATTTTGACGAAGAAATATGCGACAGATAGCACAATTGAATGCAATTAAATTGACTACTAAAGTCAATAAATAAATTGATTTCAAACACTGTCTATAAATACAAATAAGTTCCAGTCATTGTAACATTGTTTATAAATACTTAGCGGTTTATCCTTTACAGGTGTAGATTCGCAACACAAATAAAGAAGCCACATTCTGTGCCTTTATATGTACTAATCCAATGCCAGTGTTTTGATTTTTATTAAATACCTGTTCAATTGACCAATAGTGAGCAGTCAACAAATGACGACATGGGTGTTAATTGGTTTGGTATTTTAGTTTATTTAGCCGGCCTTTTCGACAGTTCAGAGTTTCTGACATAGTGCTAAACTGGCTCGAAAACTGTTTTTTGATGACTATTGGGTAAATTAAAACAAAAACCCTTTAAAATAAAATACTTTGCAAGCGGGCTAGCGATAAAAAGAAATGGCATTTAAGCTCTGAATCTACTTGCCCAAGGCAAAGTGTGCGGACATAAAGCTAATGCCGAAAGAAGGAGTTTTTGCCAGATCTTGCAAAAACTTAATTGATCCCACCATTTGTTTTTACTGCATTTATTTTATCGCTACATAAACGGTTGGTAAAGCTAACTATTCCAGTCTAAAGAGATAGCACTTTGAATAGTCTCTATAAAGGTATATCTGATAATTATAGTTACCTGTCTCATTGTTACCTGATTTCCAGTCTGCGCGGTCAGTGTTATAAATATGTCTTACACTTTAATAATCTAATAAAGCCAGGCGGCCAATCACTCCAAGCCGCCAGTATTGGTATCCTCAGGCCATTTAATATCAGTAGTTTAAAACAACATGTAAGAGTTATGCAACAATACAATGTCTGCCAACTGTCTTAGGGGATTATTTATTTGGTAATAATTCCTTAATAAAACCATCTAGTGAATTTCAAGACCAATGAAATCCAATATATCAAGTGACGGCTTGACGATAACTTCACATGGTAAAGATCTGTCTGCTCACTATCGACACTAGAATCGTCTCATATGCTAATTGATCACGAACTGGGTCAAAGTCGATACAATCTGTAATAAATTGTATCCTTAATTTTTGACCTCGGAAATGATTTCTAATTTTATCAACTCTAAATACCGCATGTGACCTTATCATGTACATGAAAAGGGTACAATTCCTTTAAAACGTATACATGTACCTCGTTGACTTAAAACTGAAATTTTGCAATTCTGAGTGGAAATGCACATTATGAAAAACAAACTCTCGGACGAAATGAGAATCGGCAAGAGATGGGATAAAACAAATATACAACCTCATATGAACAATAACAACAAACGATTGATACAAACAAACATTCTGATATATAGGAATTTGTGAAATTGCGAGATACATATATAAGAATTACTTTTTGTCAGAGAATTTATGTAACGATTTCGCTTAGAAAGCAAAAATGAAATTTGACTTACATTCCCAATTTTATTCCATGAAAAATAGAATGAATAGACAGAAAGAGGGCGATCCAGCCAGTCATTGATGATATGATGCATTGTTTCACCGAGTCCATGTAATCTGCCCGTGATAACACAGGTGGGCAACGTTGAGAAGTAATCACATTTGTTTCTGCTAATCTTCCTTTGTGTTTTCAACGGCCGTTGTTAAGACAAATTAAATTGCTGTGGGTCATCAGTATATTACACGTCAGAGTTATAATTGCTCGTACTTTGGTTCTATATTTAGAATTTTAAAATGTCAAGTATTGTTTCGGTTATTCCTGATTTAATATATTTAGGCATGATTCAGGTGAAGAAATTAAACATGATACATTGTATACATAACCTCAATCTTATGAAACCAAATCTCAAAAGCGCTCCTGCTGTTTTGTTTGTCGTTATATTGAGATCTAAAGCAATAACCATACGTTTACTCTTCAACGAGATCAAGCTTACTGGGGTTCACGAAAGGTCACAGTTTCAGTTGGCCAATAAAAACACAGATAACACACGGCTTAACACCAAATTCAGCTCAAACAAGCAGAAGTGGCCCGATTTTGTTCCGTTTTGATGTTGTAAGTCACATGTAAACAGGAGAAAATTCAATTTTACTCAAAGTTAATTGTTTGAATGGTGTTTGTTGATTGTTTTGCATTTATCCGCCGGTCATGTAAGAATACGCAGGAGCCAAACTTCGGTTCGTCGGCGGAAATCTTCGGCTTTTACAAAGTAGAGTTGAGAAGCAGTTCTGTGAGTGGTCAATTTAAGAAACCAATCGACATTGTAGGTGGGGCGATTGCGTTAGATCTCAATATAGCAAAAAATGAAACACGGGGAGCGTTTTTGAGATCTGATTTAATTGGATCGCATAAACCGTCTATTGACATTACACTCTACAGTAATCTTTAATTATTATCACGGATATTGTGAATTCCATTGGTTATTCCTGGCAACTTATCTACGGTCTAAAGTAAAATATCCCATAGTGGATCTTAAATAAATTACGTTTTAAATTATTATTAAACCAAGGGGATTTATCTTTATACTACTATTTCCTGGGGGCCTGAATAGTCCCGTGAGGCTGCATGCACTAATGAAACCAAACAACCAAAAAACAACCAACCCACCAAAAAACAACCATCCCGGTGATACCTGGCTTACCTGCACACAGACAGTCCAAGTGAATAAAACCGGCAAAACTTGAGGCGAACAGAATGTGCCCGTAGCATAGGCTCTCTGTAACGTGCGCGCTAGTTCACACGGCATTCCAAGTTCCATATGTAATAGTCAATGTTGTGCACATGAGATTGTGGGCATCACAGTGGTCTGACAAACACTTTACTGACTATTGCATTATGACGACTAGTCAATGTCATGCTCAGACAATGAAATATTCGTTTTCCCCCAAAATGTAGACATGTAGATGGAAAGCAATTGGTTTCACTGTTAGTCAGTGGTGCGATGTATTGATAAAGATGTTTATGGCATTGTCGAAATAGGGTCCATGTTGAGACATAACGGCGTTAACCTAATTTGTTATCCAAATATATATTCCTTCTGCTATTATGGATAGCTTCTAAATGTCACTCACGACTAGTGTAGATGTGACACAACAAACACTGCCAGTACAAAGTGACGATTTGCAGCAGACCGGGATATGTTTCTTCTACTGTAGTTCTAAAAGATTTTTCCTTGAGCTGACACAATAATGTGGGCTCTTCACCATGGTATATAGATCATAATCAGATTCAGGTAAATCGCAGTGGGGACGAATATGACTCAGGCCCTGTTGCGAATTTTAAAAACAGAAAAATATTGCTCTCTCTTAAACATCGTCTTTTTAAGAACCATTAGACAAGTGTATGGCGTATTTCTGACATTGTCCTACGCGTTTATTTATTTTTTTTTTTTGGTTTTCAGTGTATTATTGTTTTGAGCATTTAACCAAGAAATTGCATCGGAGCATGTAAATGCGACTTTGTTTCTAGAAATAAATGAAAATAAAACTTGATAGAACGTCGCAAATGTCTGGACAAACATACATTAGTCTAATGGAACTAGTCTACTCGAGCAGACGGACTAATTTATCAATTCTGGATTGACAGTTCAATCAGATCTTATTCCAAATCGTAACATCATGACTCTTCTGATGGTCCTTCGATATGGAATTCTACAGAATAGAGACACAGAACATTATCAATACACGTCCGTGATAACAACTGTTACTGTTTTAAAATGTATACATTGACTGGCCATCGAGTATATACTATTGGGAGTTTAAATAAAATATAACGCTGTTCATGGATTGCGTTAAGTCCTTTGGTAGCAATCAAATCTGTTTATCATGTTCTGACTGAGAGCTGATCATTTATCGATAACTCTTTATTGTCCTGGGACGCGATTTTAAACTGGGATTCCCACATTCCGAGTTATACCCCATATTTAATGTTATACCTCAAATTGGAACAATAAATATAAGCAAACTTAAGATGTACATCAGAAATAAACAGCGCAATTGTCAACTAACAGTACAGCGATACATACATTAGTCTAAACTCACAAACAGTTTACTAGTTGCAGAAGTACACCGCATTATCGGCGATAAATGTAAAATATTATGGGAGAGCTTTGTGGGTATTACATTGCACATTTATTCCAATTATATCTCTGCACTATGCAAGGAATTATACATTTATATATTAGCAAAAGAAATTTCCATAGCAAAATAAAAGTTAGATAGAAATTGACCATAGCTTCATTTTAATTGATGAAACGAGAATGGCAAACGATGTCTCCATACGTAATGGACATTTAATAATAATGAAAAAAAAAACAACTGTACGAATCGCAATAAACTTATTACATCAGTCTCTATTTGCGACGGAAACGAGCTTGATAAATTTGTTGCAGTGCCTCCAAGTACAAAGTGGCCCCAACAGAGACGACCTGGCACCGGATGTTTAAAAAACAGCTACTGAATTTCGAAATGTTGGAAGTTGTCTGCCTAGAAACCTTGATTCAGAGGTAACAATTCTTAAAAAAGTGTCAAACTGTTTCTAATATGGAAGTATAAAATTTAATTGAAATTAACACTACGATGAACGCGTTTAGCTTGAATCAAGTTCATAATAATAATGATAAAATTTCAACGTCATTTTATATGAAAAATGATAGTTTTTTTTAGTTAAGTAATTTAAATATGAATTTAGCTGAAATACCACTGTATGTGTAGTAAAAGAACAATCATTATCAGACAAATGTACTGATATAATTGCATGGAAGGCCATAATTCTGTTATAAATGGGATTTAGACATGTGAAGTTATTATAAAAATGCAAGACTTTGTATTTGTGATGTGCATGTCTATTATCGATGTGGATGTAGATTTATATCATTCTGAACAGTATTGTTACAGGAGATTTTCTGTCATTTGTTAAAAGAAGTACCAGATTCCCAGAGGTCGCCTACATTGAAGGACATCATTTGTTTCTTCATAAACTTTAATTTGGCGAAGCGTAAATGTTGCCTAACCCAGGGGCCTTCCGATTTTCCGATAGTTCTTATTCGACACTATGGTGTGAGTATGTAATATTGTGAGTTTGAAAAGAACTGTCGAACGGTCATTAGCTTGTTCAGAATTTGAATGTGGGGAATCCCCGAGTGAGTGAATATTTACACACTTGAAAAATCTTTCATCAAAACTGCCTTTGCTTTTAAGTGACTCTTTACGTCGATATTTAACAACAAGTAGCCACCATGGCACACCGTGCGTTCTGAAGGCAATTTATTAAACACATATTGATGATAGGGTAAAAAACATTTCTTCTTTATGTAACCAATGTAGTGTAGTTTTCTTCTACTTTCAAGACATTTCTGCACAACTCTTCTGACAAAAAATAATAGAATGAAAAAAAGACCAAGAATTCATTCATAACCGTTTGTAACCATGGATACACCGGTGTTGACAAGACAACGAACTCTTTCCTTTTATAGCTAAGTATACATATGGTCTATGTTTGTGGGTACCGAGGTAAGCTATCAGCGTTAAATTTTCCAGAATGCGAGGAGCACAGCGCCATATGGGGCGGGTTAGATTACGTACCCATGTAGGCTATAAAAGCTAAAAGTCATTGATTTTACATACGTTGAAAAGAATTTCACATATGTAGATTACAGGTAGAAGTGATAAATCGACTTGCCATAGCGCACAGTGTAAGTTGAGTTATATTTCAAGGCAATAGTATCGGTAAAGCTTAACAAAGCTTTAATGACATCTTTTAACTATAATTATGTTGATTTAGTTATTTTCAGGCTGGAAGCAGACTTCTAAGCGTTGTGCCATGTGACTCCTATGTATTGGTGAGCCTTGCCACAAGTCATGGAGGCGTTTAATGATGAACTCACAATTGCTGAACCGAGGGACAAATCAGTTCATTAATTATACTTTCATTTGTGAAAGTAGATGTTGTAACTTACGTAGGCTGGTGAATTGCCAAAAACGTCTGGTATGGAGAATTTAGTTTTCCTAAAGTTATCTTAGATAAAGACCGTCTTTTACGTTCGCTGTTCGAAACAACCACAGTCATTTTATCTATATGTCAGAAGAAAACACAGCAATAAAAGTCCTGATTATCTAAAATTGATGACCCGCACAGCAGCAAAATCGACAGAAAGTAGTTGAAAATAACTAATATACTTTCAGATTTAACCTGATTAGCTCTTTGGATAAGTTAACATTACCATGCAGATTGAATACACTTCTTCCTTTCACTCAGATAAGCGATATGAGGACCCCAACACTTCAATGATATAAATAATGCCACTTTATCAGATTTCGTGTTTTTGAAATAAAAAAAGTGCGATTTATCTTTTGAGATATTCCGCAAAGAATTTTGTTCGTTACCAGCCTGAGATGAAGGTATGTAGAGAACATTATGTGAAGACAGCAACTGAAGAAATTAACTAAATAATTGAAAAAGAGCAGCAACTGTTACAAAATTAAGGGAATACATATTGGCCTCTTCATGCGGGAGACTGATCAACCCATAAATAGCGGTAATTGACAAATGTCATATTGACTGATGTCAATTCGGAATTCTGAACACAGTATTTAGGAGTTTTCAAAGCAACTAGTTAGGATGATCACATTTGTTTTAACCAACACTGCTTCTTAATTCATTGGAAATATCTAAACACATTAGCGCTCAATTTGTTAGATGTTCCTGTGTGTGGACTTCAATATCAAACGGCAAATCAACAATGTTAACCATCAAGCTGGTAACTATAGAAAAAAAATCCCCTTTACGGCAGAAAAAAATCCAGATAGATTTCTGCGTTAAATGTGTATCGAGTTATACATTTTCCAACCAGTACATGCATTCATCAAGACTAAACTGTAGGAATTAGAGTTTGCCACAATATCGGTTTGTGTTGTAGTAGTGATGAGTAGTAGTGATGTTTTTTCGTATGTGATGTGTATATTACTAATTTGCAAACGTTGTTGATTTATGAGCAACACTCACACCATGCCGCTGTTTCTTATGCTTACTGATATAAAGTTAACAAGGGAAACGAATCAGAACGGCTGTGTTTGTGAGGGACAGCTGTCCATGAAACAAATCAACTGAACAGCTATGTTAATATGAAACACAACACTGAATAGTTGAATCCAACGTGATAGAGATAAAGAAAGCCATTTAACAAAACGAAAACGATAATGCAGATAATCATTAAATCTGTTATAGCTTCAAAACTCTTAATTCCGGATGATAATTACCGACGGAAACAATTATTCTTTGTTGTATTGCTTCTATAGTTAATAAAAACAAACAACCTTTATTTGGAACAGCTTTTCGATTTTTTTAAAATTCTCCGAGCATATGTTTTTTTTTTATTCCAATCTGTACAGTCATTTTTTTAAAGTTCTGTTGCTGATAGTAATACG
This sequence comes from Mopalia ciliata, assembly GCA_034783835.1. NCBI lineage: Eukaryota > Metazoa > Mollusca > Polyplacophora > Chitonida > Mopaliidae > Mopalia > Mopalia ciliata. The sequence goes on from JAVFBW010156289.1 coordinate 11,450, forward strand.
AAAAAACAATTAATTAGGACTGAGTTAAATTCAGTTGTCATTTGGAAAACAACCTGCTTAATGAGAATTTGTCAATAAAAAGCTATGGACAATACTGAATGCTGTTGCTATTGACGTAAATCGTCTTCAACTGACTGTGGATCATTTGTAACGTCTGTACTGCCGCGATTGAGCATTTGGATAATCTCTGTTGTTTTGATATCGTATTGTTATTATACTTTCATATTAGTCTTTAAAATCATAATACTTGGCGTTTCTTTTAAGCTAATCGAAAAGAATCCGCGAGTACATGTATACCCTTCATTTATGTGATGCTATTTCTACTATAAATGGTTGGTAGCCAATATAGGATTAAATAAACAATAAGAGCAGAGCTCTCGATAAGAGATGTTTTTTATGTTCTAACGTCTTTATTTAACCTCCTAAACCTATGATATTGGTACTCAAAAGAATCTTCTCAGTGAGACGATTCTTTTG
>JAVFBW010156300.1:0-11925 GCA_034783835.1 Mopalia ciliata
CAGAAAGCAACCTCTTTTCTCGCCTCTTACGATCGACTGAGGAAGCCGAGGGAGTATTCTGCAGGGCCATGGCCCACTTGCTTCCTCAGGGGCAAAAATAATGGAAAACCTCACAGCTCATTGTTCAGGTTGATTGAATTTTAATTAAAAAAGTAAAAAAAAGTCAGCCAATAAAACTAATTGTGCAGGTTTAGGCCTATTGTGAAAAAAAGGGACACACTAAAAAAAGTTAAATTGCAACAAAGTTAAATATTGTTTGATCTTTGAAACAAGAACGTAAAAGAAATTTGTCATCAGAATCTAACTGAACTAATATCGTTTTCACTCTAGAGTTTGACATCTCGCCTTCACTATCGAAGACGTAGGCCTAATGCTGATATCGCCGATTTTCTGTTTATGACAGATGTCAGATTAAGGATCATTTTAATACACGAATAATTGTTGATTACACCGAAATCGTGGATCTTCGTATACAGACCACCTCTTAATTCTCCGTACTCAACTACACCGATGCACCTGTCATTAAAAACTTTCAGAATCCCGCATAAAATACAATCCACGTGTGTTCTGAATATGGGTAGACGGAAACCGCATGTTGTCCCAGAGGCACCGCGGTGTGGCACTGTGATCGCTTCAGCCGGTCTGCAGTATCAATGTGTCCAAGTCGACTTCGCAGCAGTGCAGCTTTATTGTGCTTAGGTTTAACCATTTTTTTTTTGTGACAGTCGATCAAGTCAACAATCGAAGATATTGCTTGGTACATTATGAAATATTTTGACCTAGGTCTTATCGATTAAAATGTAAAAAAAGGTTATTGACAATATGTTTTAGATAGAAGAGTGCACCGGTGCAATTTTTCGCACTTCTAGATCGGAATGTAGTTGCGCGAAGGCGCGCAAGCGCAATCACGCCCGTCAGAAACGAGCGTCTGTATCATATGCTTCACAGGGATTGATAGACGCTGTTGTAACTCAAATTGAACTTTTTAATATGCCAACCTTGAATAAAATTATATGTTGATTGCCCAATGACATCATATATTGTGCAACTTAACTTAATTGATCGATATAACAAACACAAATAAAAGCTTCATGAGGAAAGTTTTAATAATAAAATCATAAAATACTTTTCTGCTGTGATATAGTCAACTGCATCATAGCCCATAATCCTGCTTAAAAATATTGAAAGCATTTGATCAGTACAACCACCATATATTGGGTGTCAAACGCAACATGTAAACCCATAACTGTGGAAAGGTAGGTCATGACCTAGAAAGTTCAATATAAAAAAACATGTTTGTCCTCTTCGCTCTCAATATATCCCATCTATTTTAAAAAGTTTAATTTTATTTTAATAATTCTAATAATTTGTTTGTGAAAATTAAACAGAAAACAAATGGGATTTACCAAATCGATTCGAATTGGATTAGAATGAGAATATTCCACTGACGAGTTGCCAGCAAAACTCAATTTGCGACCGTAAAACCTAGCACATCACCAAATACAGCATGATTATTCCCTAATTTTACTTGTGTTTTATGGCAGGAGAACTGTGCAAACTTGACTGAAACTCTGACAAATAGATACACTGAATTTTTGGAGACTTCCACCCCAGGTCAAGGAGAGAAAACTGCAGAGTAAGTTTTTTTTGTTAATTGAAAATGTAATGTTCAAGGCTCATGTAGATAAATCTAGTATCATCAACTTCATATACTTATGTCTTTCTTCTTTCTGTGAGGAAATACTTCTTGTTTCTTCAAGGTTAAAGTGAATATCTTTAAGTACATAAAATGAGTTTGTTATTAAAATGCTATTAATTTTGTGTAGTAATTGTATTAAACTGATCAAGAATGATGTGAAATTTCACTGAGAATGTGTTTATACAGATTTCTGTTGGGTGGTATAAGTAGACTTAGGAACACTGTCAGAACACAGGCCGCAGATGACATACAGAAAAGTGGAAACAAATCTTTGAATTCGTTAACAAGGGTAGGATGATTTTTGATATAAAAGAAATCTGTACTTAAAAAACTTCAATATTACTGGTTACATGCTAATTTACGAAAATACAAAATTTAAATATTCATTTCTTACTGACTGGACTGTACCCTTAATTTTGGATTATTTAAGATAAAATAAACAAGTTTGAGTTTTTATGTATTCTTTGATGATGTTTGAAATTCTGGAGGCCTTACAAATTATGCAAGCATTATTTTTCTTAATTCTCATTATTGTGTCATAGCTGTTTAAAACTTTGCTTCCTGTTTGGTTTCTGAAACTGGACATTTTAATATCATTAGATCATGAAAATCAGTTTACTACTTTTTGTTTAAATTGGTTTATATGCTGAAATATATTTTAATGAATCACGTTATGATTATTGATGTCCATTTCTTAACTGTACAGAAAAAGGAGCTTTCTGACGATACAATACAGGAGCAAAAGAGTGTGTTACTTAAATTAGCCAAACACAAATACCCAGGGGAAGAAGTGAGTAGATTTGAGGGCGATGATGTGGTTTTTATGGTACGACGAGACACACCCTTATCTCTGAATAAAGAGAAAGTGGTAGATCCTGAGAAGGGTGTAGGGGGTGTGAGCATTCCATGGAATCTCAAAGTGTTAACAGGGCAAGATATGCAAGAGGTGATTACTGAGGTGAGATATCTACTGTGCAACTAAATGGGTTTATTTGATTATCTTAAAAAATTATTAAAGTTAAAAATGACAAAAAGATTTGAAAATGTAAGCTAATCCTGACTGACTGCGTGTTTTTTTTTGTTTTTTTTTTGGCGGGAGGGGGGGGGGGGGCAAGAACTGAATTGGTATGCTAACTGTGTATTACACATAAAATGGATTGAAAATCAGTTGCCTTATTTATAGGTTACTGATTGGAGGGAGTCACATGTATCCTGGTGCTTTGGAAATATTTTAGTGACTTCAATCCAAGATTATTTATGGTTCTACAGTTTTTACAATTCAAGATTTTTGTAAGCCCAACATTCATGTCCAAGGTTCAACTTTAACTGGTGCAGTCACATAATTTTGATTGAATAATCTGTGCATTTTATTAAAAAATTTTAATATTTTTTGTTCTTTTTTGCAAAGATTGTATTTCTTGGACTAATATTTGGAAGTCTCAATTTGTTCTGCTCAGGTGTGCCATATATATGAGTGAATTTCAGCCTGTTTGGGTTGACATACTTAATGGGGGATAACTCTAGCTATCAATGGGAGACAACCAAGTTCTCTGTATTTCATATCACATTTTTTCTGTTTGAATGTGAACTTTCAAATCAAACATGCTTGAACTTGTTACCTTAGTTGTTTGATGTATGTGGTCGCAGGGGAGTGTTAAGGATGGAATACCTCTTCAAAGTCAAAAATGTTACTATATTTTTTATTTGTTGAAATTTGTCATCATGCTTTATAGTGACATAACTACCTTGTAAAGGATATCTAATTTTTAATTTGCCTAGTTCTTTCTTTAAACCAATTTTCCTAAAATAAAGGATAAACATTTGACTTTCTACATAAAAAGATGAATAATTAAAAAAACAGTATTAATATAATTTGAGATACCCTGTACTAGATTATTATATCACTCGGGGCTAATAAGCATTCCAAAGGGTTTTCTAGAAAACAGAGTTAAAAACTAAATTTTGAGCAAAAGGAAAGGGCTAGAAATTGTGCAAAGCCATCCAGCTGTACAATTGCTAAGAACTGAATAGAAAATTTCAAATCGTAGCTGTATTAAAATAGACCATTTGTAACTCTATCTTGCAGTGACCAACATTTAGAACCTTGGCAGGCTTGACCTATGTTAACAAATCATTCTTATATTGTTTCTTCAGGTGATTGTGACTCGATATGATCCCTTCCCTTGGGGGGACACAGAATTGGGTGCTCCAGTCAACCAAACAAGTGTTAGTGTATCTCTCACTACTAAAGAACATGGTAGTATTGAGCTCACAGACCTTGACACTCCCATGGATGTCTTCATACCTATCAATAGTTAGTGCTTATCAGCTTCTCGCAACTGATTACTTATCATGTCTGCATTACTTTGTAATTGCTGGTGTTATCATTGTGTTTTAAGATTCATGTAATGTTAAAACACCACTTTTCCCTGTGTCACCTAGATTCAGTCTAACTGTTAATGTGGTATTGATATTGAACAATGTATAAGTGGATTGGGCTGAGATCTGTATTGCATTCATAAGGGGGTGACATCAGTTAAGGGACCTGCTTTTAAATTTTTTTGCCATTGACCATATTACATTGAGTGTCATGAGTCATGAAGACATCAGATACACAGGCTGGCATGATCATTGATGTGATGTTAATTTGGCCCGTCCCACCCGTAAAGGGCTGTTACTGCTGAGTGTATCAATACTGTCATCAAGTAGAGCTGGAGACAGAAGTTTTCTTTTTTCAACTAGCAAACACTTAACATTTTATGGCTATGCTTCTGTCAGTTATTGTTGGATAATTTTTAATATCAAATAAGAGGAATAGCCTGTGAATCAACCAACCAAACAGTTTTTGACAATGATCATTAACAAAGATCTGTTCTTTTTAAAAAGTCTCTAGATCATAGATGACAATTGTTTTTGTATTACTTTTGTAGAGAAGGAAGGAACTAATAAATGGACGGATGTGTTCACTTTGAGGGTATACTATGACTCCTACAGTGGTGAGATTGTGAAGAACCTTACTCGCCCTATGGGTTTCACTGTTTTCTGTCAGCCAGGATTCTCGGCTTTTGTTAAGATTGACTTGGGGAGTGTTCAGATGTCTTTGAGTGTTCTCATCAAAGCTGGAACTCCTGTCCTTTCTGTTCTGGACTTTTTTGAAGATGGGAGTACTGTTGTCAATTTGCCCAAAGATGCCTCATTATTAGACACTACTGGAATTGTGCCTGAAAATGACCAGACTATTTTTTTGAATAGGGATGATTACAACACAATCCTAGATTCCAGCCAATCTGCCTGTGTTCCATCTGCCAATGCTACTTGCCCGGATGAGCCGTCAGCTACGAATGAGTCTAACATGACATTTTTCATGGCATTTATCCCAGATGTAAGCCAAACCCTTCCAGTATTGAACTGGCCCGGAGTATGTTATAATCCTGAGTGCGATATCTCAGCTATAGAAGTAACTGTGACTGTTACAGCAATTAGCATGGCCTGTGTCTATTGGGATGAGGACAGACAAATATGGACCAACGAGGGATGTGTGGTAAGCCATCATAGTGAATCAAGTAGAGACAAGTCTTTGGTATTACAGACATTTTGAGCTATGACGTCACTTTAGGTAGGGTCTCTCTACAATTATTAATAGGAGGACATTTTCAATATTGCAGGTTAAATACAAAACCAAACTGGTCAAGATGTCCTCATTTTGTCCTCATTTGAAAAATGTCTTCTACAACAATAAAATGATAAATCAACTAAAGATGTAATGTGAAGAAAAACCTTTTCATGTGATGGGTTGGCTGATCCTACGCCCCTGTTAAGCTGTCGTTGGTCTCTGATCTTAGAGTCACAACAATGTCATACCATTCCCCCCTTAAACTAGGTGAAAAAAACTCATTCAAATGACAATGGAGAATGCAGAAAGTATATTTTAAAAAAGTTATTATGTAAGCATATATGTACAAAGTACTACAAACCACTTCATTGGTGACTTTGCATAAACACAATTTCATATAGATACCACCTCGGTTCACTCGACTCCACTCGCCAATCAGCATAACATTAACCAGCAACAGCACATGAAGGTGTAAATGATATTTTTCTGTAATCCAGGAATGTTTAAATATGGCTTGGTTTACTTACTAGTACCTTGCTGAACAAGGCTTTTCACACAGCAATGCAATTCTAGTTGTCACACCTGTAAACTTCCATATTGCCATGGGTATTCAAATTAAGATTAACCTGTTAAGGTTATATAGATTTCATCATTCACACACATTAAAAGAGTATATCCACTCAGAGATTCTTTACGAACTGATTCTATTTCTGCTTTATTTGTCAACAGAACTAGTTGGAAGTTTACTTAATGAATTGTCAGTTATTACCTGGGATAACCAATTGCAGCATAACAATCTTATTTGGGATTTCAAATTCTGCATTTGTTCAGCATTGTTATATTGTTTGATCGCTTATTTTTCCAAGACTTCTCAGGCTTTTTGCCTGCATGCTCCTTTTATCGTAAAAATTCAGTTAATGATAACTCTTATGGCAGATAAATGATAAATGCAGAACATGAAAATCCACAAAGCCTGAGTAACAACAGGGGTTGGTTTCAAATTTCTTGTCTGAAAATGCCGCCTAGCCCTGAAAAGAATTTCTGAAGCTTAGATGCCTCCATTTTGTTCTTTTCAGTCAACCAGGTTGTCTACCCCTGACCAGATACATTGTTACTGTGATCGACTCAAGAAAATCTCTTTCTTCTCAGCCAGTATTTTTGTCCTTCCAAACAAAGTGGATCCTATTGGAGATTTTGGACTATTTTTGACATTTTTTGAGAATCCATTGGTTATCTCCCTTGTCATTTGTATTTGGCTGTATTATTTCATACTGCTCATATGGGCGAGGCATAAAGACAAGCAAGATGACTCATTGGTAAGTTCAGCTTCATTGAGAATAAGTTCAGATTAGAACTAAATAAATGATAATGAATACCTTGCACTATTTTGTGTTCCTCAAATCACAGAGGCTCTCTCAGGGTGGCTAAGGGCAGTTTGCTTGATTTGAAGAGAGGCATTTCTGTCTTTACTTACTCACCTAAGGAAAAAATAACTTTCCAACATTATGGAAAAGCTTCACATCTTGGTTGTGCTAGTGTCAATTATTGTTGGAATACACCACCGTCATATAAGTGAAATACCCTGAACTGTGGGTTAAACAGTAATCAATCAATCAATCAATCAATCAGCAATCACAGAGATTTACCAGACTATGCACATTATTCATCGCATTTAAATAAGCCTAGCAATCTCTTTGTCTTTAGAGTACACATATTTAGTTTTAATAGGAGTCTACATCCAGTTATTTTCTGAACCCAAAACTGGTGAACTCTTTGAAATCTCTCAACTTCCACAACACGACTATGAGTATCAGTTGATTTGAAAAATGCTCGTCATAATGTAGATGCTCCTTTGACATCTAAGTGGAGCTTCTCTGTTTGCTTATTCCATTGTAGACAATCTTGTGGGAGATACTACATTTATACTTATGATGCTGCAATGGAGAAAATGTGGTCATAGGCCAGATAACCTGAATGCGTAAAATATCAGAATGCAATTGGTCTAATAGTTTACATCTGTTGTCTGTTATTTAGGACAGATTTAAGACTAATTCAGTTGGGAGTCTAGCATAGAGGTTGGGAGTATCAATTTATTTGAATAGTGCCAATATACATTTTCAAGTTTGTTTTTTGTAAACTTACTACATGTAGTCACCATGTACTGTATTTATATTCTAGAGAAGCAGCTATTGTCCTCAATGACTACAAAGAGAAAGCACTGTTACATGTATAACCGTGAGTGAAATAACTTAACACAAATCAAACAAATATTATAGTAAGACTTCAGTACATGATCCTTATTCTCAGGCAGGTGTAACTGTATTGGCTGATAATGATCCAGGTAATACATACCTGTATTTAATCGGGGTAACCACAGGCTGGTGGAGAGATGCCCACACGACGGCCAAAGTCTTCATGTATATTGATGGTACTGATGGACAGAGTTTTCGTCATGCCCTCCATGATGACCGTATAAAGAGATTTAGTACTGGAGCGGTGGACTGGTTCGTAATGGCTACGTCAGAATCACTGGGTGAATTACAGTCTGTTACAATCTGGCATGATAATTCTGGGACTTCACCAGCTTGGTAAGAACTTGTGGATAACAAGGAATATATTTAATAGTCAAATGAAGCTGAGCGAGGATAATTTGCACAAATTTAGATTTGAGCCCTGAGATTGCAAGACTTGGATGATCTAGAATAAAACTAATATTTTTATTGCTTTTATATTTTCTCACTGTATACCATGGTATTGTTTTGTTTATTTCTTTCATCAATTTTTTTTTTTTGTATTCTGGAAGGCCTCCGGGTAGATCAGCATTAGCTGACTGAGCTTCATTTGAATGTATGAATTACCCTTATAAAATAAAGTTTTATTATTATTATTATTATTATACAGTAGCATCAATCAATCAGTGTTACCCTTCATCGATCAGTACACTTGATAACTGTGCCAGCGTGTGTAGTGAAGTGTCACCTTATAATAAATAGAATTTGCTATCAATAAATCTGTGGGTGTACAATTTGTGGCAGCTTCCTGTGCAGTGATGCTCTCAGATATTGGAGGCAAATGGAGCTGATTTCCTGTGTCTTAACTCATATTTTGTCCCACTGGTCTTTAAGAGGTCCTCAACCTCATGATTTTGATCACATGCTTCTCATCTAGGAAATGTTCCACAAAGCAATGTAAGCCAGTGTTAACCTTGATTATCATGATGACTCAGTACCCTCAGTACTGGTCGCCATAACTATTACGTTCAACTTAAGCTAAGATCGCTTTGTGGAACATGCAAATTTCATAGCAATAAAACGGACATCATGCATGTTTTTAGTCTTGAAATATAAGGTGAGCCATTTGCTATTTGGATATTTTGTTTAATTACACATTTTAATTTATTTGTTTGATTGATTGAGGTTTAGTGCCATATTTAATAAGGCTATATAATTCATATAATGGTGTGCCAGCTTAATGGGTGAATGAAACCTTCTTGACACCACTGGCAACAAACAAAGTTAGAGAGGACAAAAGCATTAAATCACAGGAATAATAACACAGACATCACAACCAGATTGGCTTCTGGTTGCCCCTTACCCCTGAGAGCAGCATTTAACTCCCTCCCAACCCTCTGTCGCCACATTCTAAGTCTTGCAATATTTTTGTTTTAGGTTTCTGAAATGTGTGGTTGTACATGACTTGAATACCCGTAGAACTTGGACCTTCATTCACAATGACTGGCTAGCCTTGGATCGCGGGCCACGTCAAGTAATGTTCACCTTACCTTCATTCAGCTCAAGAGAAATTCAGAAAAACCCAACACATCAGTTTTTTGCAAAGTGGACAAATGACATGCGAGATGGTCACTTGTGGTTCAGTATTTTCGCGAAGCCTTTACAGAGCTCATTTACACGGGTCCAAAGGTTATCCTGTGCTCTTGTACTTCTCCTGAGTGCGATGCTCACCAACATCATGTTCTACGGAATACCCACTGATGAACCTGAGGATCGTCTGACTGCTCAAGGCCTTGTCATATCCATTCCTTTGATAGTCATCGGATTAGAAACAGCACTTGCAATGTTTGTCATCAACTTTGTCATTGTCAACCTCTTTCTTTTTGTGAGGCCAAGAGGTACCCCAACAAAACCTGAAGATGACAAAGAAAACGTAAATAATTCAGCTGTGTTGGACGATTCTGTAAGCAGGGAGAGAGTTACTGACAACCAAGAAGATTTCAATGGTGACACAACATTACGACTAAATGATAGAGTTAGGAATTTGTTCAATCGTTGCATCAGACAACCAACAACAAGTGCTGTTAACAATTTATATGCAAATACTGATGATATTCATTTGAAACTGCGAGACAGAGTAAGGACTTTGTTTAACCTTTGTTCAAGACAACAGACATTAAACCCTGAAGATGATTCCGGAAGAGGTACTTGTGTTACTTTATGTGGTAGATTATCCAATCGTTTCAGGGTATGGAAACAAACCATCAGTGACAGATTAAATCAGCGATCTTTAAAGAAACGTCTGCAACGAGAAACGAAACCACTGAAGCCATGTTGTACATGCAGGTATACTGTTCTTTTCAGGAGATTAACATCATATATATTATAAATATAAATACATATACATATATAAAGTCAAAAACTAGAGAAAAACATATTCAGGAAGCCTTTTATTTATCTCAGTCTTTGTAACATTATCTAATATCTTTACAGTTGTGTAGACCTTTATTTGTGCATTACAACAGTGTGTATAAGTGCAGACATTTAGAAGTGAAGTAACATAATTATACAATTTCTGGATAACCCGTGTTCTATCACAAAACAAGAAGTAGTTATCCAGAAATTGTATAATTACAATAATATTTAATGTTTCTGTTTCAGGTTGCCATGGTGGTTTATTATCTTCAGCTGGTTAATATTAATCTGTACAGCAGTGACTTGTTCCTATTTTGTAATGCTCTATGGATTGAGGTTTGGAGCGACTCGCAGTATGGAATGGGCAGTGTCATTCTTCACTTCATTTTTAACCAGTGCTCTGGTTACTCAGCCTCTCAAGGTATTGGGTTTGGCAGTCATTATTACTTTGATACTCCGGATGCATGTAACCAGTCAATATGAACAAGGTATGAAGTCTATTCAAATGTTGTTTAATATTATAAGCTTGTCATTTAATGCCAGCTTTTTTTTTTTTTTGGTAACAAAATACCCTGGTGATGGAAATAAAGTGCACAAAACATACCCTAGATTTTCTGTAATTTTAAACAGATTTAAAGACATTTCCAAAGGATTATATCTGAATACAGTTTAACCATGTTATAAGGCGCTCATTGGGGGACAAAAAACTACATCACATCATAGGCCAGAGCATTATATTTCTTGATAGATACATTGTTCGATACCCAATGATTGTGACTTATTCTGTCACAAAAAAAGTTTGTGATGTTCTTTTTCTGATATTATTGTGATATGGTTTATCCCAGTTTTTGTTTTTACATAGCCAAACACCAGCAATCAATGTCATCATATAAATGAAACTCTGAAAGGAAGAACTATTAGTTTACAACAGGGCAATGAGATTTATTTTAATTTTACACCTTTTTTTCAGTTAAAGATAAAAATAAATTAGAAGAGAGCATTAGGAGGCAGAAAGAGCGTGGGGTTGAGGACTTTGACTCCGCTGCTCCACAGCCACTGTCAAAAAGAGGAATTGAGGCCATCAAAGACAGAATCAAACTGGAGTGGGCGACACAAGAACTTCTTAGAGAGCTTCTTTTTTATTTCTCATTCATAGTCATCCTAATAATAGTGGCTCATGGTCATAAGCATGTTGATACATGTTATAGAGCTACCAAATCAGTGGAGGATATGTTCATCCATGGATCATACTCCAACAATACACTGCCATTTTATGAGGTATGTTCATCCATGGATCATACTCCAAAAATACACTGTCATTTTATGAGGTATTTTCATCCATGGATCATACTCCAACAACACATTGTCATTTTATGAGGTATGTTCATCCGTGGATCATACTACAACGATACACTGTTATTTTATGAGGTATGTTCATCTGTGGATCATACTCCAACAATACATTGTCATTGTATGAGGTATGTTAATCCATGGATCATACTCCAACAATACACTGTCATTTTATGAGGTATGTTCATCCATGGATCATACTCCAACTCTACACTGTCATTTTAAGAGGTATGTTCATCCATAGATCATACTCCAACAATACACTGCCATTTTATGAGGTTTGTTCATCCATGGATCATACTCCAACAATACACTGTCATTTTATGAGGTATGTTCAATCATGGATCAAACTCCAACAATGCACTGTCATTTTATGAGGTATGTTCATCCATAGATCATACTCCAACAATACACTGCCATTTGATGAGGTATGTTCATCCATGAATCATACTCCAACAATACACTGCCATTTTATGAGGTTTGTTCATCCATGAATCATACTCCAACACTACACTGTCATTTTATGAGGTATGTTCATCCATGGATCATACTCCAATAATACACTGTCATTTTATGAGGTATGTTCCCCTGTGGTTAATACATGTACTCCAACAATA
>JAVFBW010156311.1:0-11925 GCA_034783835.1 Mopalia ciliata
AATGATTGTGAACCGAATTTGTTGCCGGTTGAGATCGATCTCAGTTGCATGTTTGTGAAATGATTGTGAACCGAATTAGTTGCCGGTTGAGATCGATCTCAGTTGCATGTTTGTGAAATGATTGTGAACCGAATTTGTTGCTAGTGTTAGGTGTATCTTGTTTTTAATAAACAAGTTTTTTTTCAATCCATCATTTGTCCAAACTGTAAAACGTGTCATAAGCCTTCTTGATACAAATTCTTACATTAAAATTTTTTCAGAGTTTTTTACATAGACTAAATCTTAGGCAATTTAAGGTAATTGAACCTCAAAGGACATTGGCTTGAGCGTTAGAAAAAGGTCTAACTTAAATATCACCGTTAAGCGACCATGTGGCTTTAGTTGATGTGCTCTCATGCATTTAGAGTAAACACCTTGTCACTCTCGATATTCAATAACACCTCATTTTGGAATATTTTTATCACACATTTTCAGAGATTGGAGATTCTACGGCAAGATAAAAGCAGCTTTTTCGTCAAAAATGTCTTTAACCTTTGTTACCGAATTGACACTTCGAACTAGCCGGTTGTATACGCTGTCAACAGTTTAATCCAATCTTCTTGGTAATATCTATCGGTACTATTTGGCGACGTCTTGGTTTGTATTGGTGTTGTGGCGGACACGCTGTTCAAAGTACACCCACTAAAGAACACAGGATCTGTGTAATAATGAATAGAAACTATATAAGTACTGGGCAGACTGTTCATTTAGTGTCGAGAAAATATTTATTTTTTCATAATATGTCCGGTACATTCGATTTAAAGCGTTAATATGTCCATCGACATTTAGATTTATGTTTTTGAGCTTCCTATTTGACACTTTTTAAAATGTAAAACCCTGTTTTATCAGGTTTTGAGCCAAAAAGGTTCACTGTTTTGGGGAAGAATGTAACATAATTTCAATAAAATATATTACTTCAAGGAAGCTAAAATATAATGGTCTTTGTTTTCTTCGAATCAAATTTGTCCTCAGCTTACAGCTGGGGGTCTGGCTGCCGTGGAGTAATTCAGATTTAGACACAACTGAGTTTGTAACGATACGTGCCGTCTTTCTGTCCGCTACAAAGTGGAATTATTTACTATGGTCAGGAGGTCAGTTAATTTGTTTAATCTTCCGTGATTGTTTTGCCATTATTGTGCCACGTGATATTGTTATCTTTGTTACACTTACCCTGCTGCTGATCTGTGATAAGTTTTAAGGTTTCGCACCTACTCATGTTTGCGCATGATCAACACTGGCGCGTGATATGAAGGTAAACCAGCTTCCTGCTGCCATTGCGGAAGTCATCATTGATGTAGTTGATGTGTTTAATAGATGTTTTGACACTTTGAACAAAAGGATGTAGATATTTGGTGACACCCTTCCATATATACTGTATACTTACATATACACGCGAACTAAAAGAAAAAAAAAAGATTCTTACATTTTGCCTAAATGTGATATCCGGACTTTGCTGTGTTTTAAGATTCGGAAACATTGACCACCGAGTGTTTCATTTACCTTTAACTTGATTAGCTAGAACACAAAGTAGATCTAATTAGGATCAGACGAAGTTTTTTATATTAAATGGTTGACGGAATTAACTCGACTATACTGGGATAAGCTTTTGTAGACTATTTGAGCAATTGTAAATGAATATAGAATATTGGAATAGGTATATTGTTTTGGTTCGTCTTCTTAATATAATTCATACGTATACAATATAATTAAATGATGTTATTTTGAAAATTTTCTTTGACCATAGATTATTTTATGTTTCGTGTTTGATTATACAACATAGTCCCTTTGTCGATGAGTTCAAATACGCGATAAAGTTGCTAATATTTTTTAGAAAAACAATAATGAAGACATACATCTGATATTGATTGGACGTATTGATAAATAGTGTTGTATGGAGAGTCTAACTTGAGTAATGTGTTTCTAGTTTCTGAATTGAATATATCAGGTATTTTTTACAGTTGTTTTGGAAACATATCTTGGTCTCATTTGACATTGCAACCCTGTATGGTCCACACATATAGATGGTACATGTAAACATAGATGTAAACATGAGTCTTCAGTTAAAAATGATACTGACATGGAATGATAAGCAATTTCATAGAAAAAAAGCTTTTAATTAAATCCTGTTTCACGATAGGTGTTCTTAGGTACATGCTACGTGGAGATTTCAATCTAGATCCTATCGTTTAGGGAGGAGAGCATTTCTGGAGATTTCGCCATTGAAATATTGTCTCATATTGTCAATCAAAGGCTATAGTATGGGGTTAATGGTGCTTTCAATTTGAAGAGCAATTTTACCAGCACATTGAATTAATACAAAGATTTGAAAGGTGGTTCATATGAGTGACAGGTCCTGTAGTTTGAAAGGCATCGTGAATTGGTATAGAATGAAAGGTTATAATGCTCAAAGGTTAAATACGGACATCCGTACAGAGATATACCCCACAGGGGAGATCGGCAAAAGCAGTTTATTTACTTGTTAGTAACTGATTTATAAGCTCGATAATAATACCCGGTTGATCATTGAGAACGTCTAATAAGCCACCCATAACACGCCGACACCGGGATCTATAGACTTACATGTAGTAAGCTCCGAGGGTCCCCCATGATCTATGACGATGCTAGAACAGCCCTGATAACTTTAAATATTTGAGATCCCTTCAAAACAGCCTTTCAGTTTGGGGTCACAAAGCACAAATGGGAAGTGTTATCCGCTTTCAGGATATAACTTATCATCGCATTTATGTACTTAGTAACTGGATATTTATCCCTAATACCGTATAAAGGCGTAGGCTTCTGCATTTTTTAATGATCCGTCATACTGACTTACATTACATTTGAAGCTATAACGGCTTCAAGCAAATCCCTACTATTTTAGATCATAGTTAGGAAATATTGCAATATCGACAGGGACAATCACTGTATTATAAACGTAAATTTCACCTAAATGATTCCTGATTTCTCCTTCAATGGTAGCCGTTTTTCACTCACATTACGACGCAATGTCTATTTCTCACTATGAGTGATTGAATTAGCTGTAAAACCGTAAGGATATCTCTTAAAACCACCCACTCGATAGCCATGCTGTAGCTACCCCGTGGGACTCACTTATATACATTGGGTCAGTTGGTATAGTTGAACCTGAGGGCTGTAGGAGTCACTGAAGCAGGACCGCGGTCCATTACAAATCTGTCTTGAGAAAAATCAACCCGATACCTCCGTACTGAGGACGGTAGATGATTTGTTTCATGCAGGCTTTACCTGAAAGGGTCCTACAGGTTCCCCGGTGAATACCTTCTATAGTGTGTAAAACACTAATCAATACACAATACTAGGAGGGTGTATTCACCCACTATAATGTTTCCTAATTAATGTTATCTTTTGAACCATTGGTCATTCCGTTGATTATTTGAGAATAATCAATAAATGAATCCCCACCTCCACTAATTACCTAGACCCGATCGCCTTAACAAGATTACCTTATTAATTAGTACACCTGACTTAGCTAAACTCATTTATATATAATGTGATATTCAGGTATTTGACTTGTATTTTGTTTATGCAGGTGTTATTGAGGACATTGCAATGCAGAAAAAATACTTCCTCATTAATCCCATTTCGTCTGAAAACAGACATGGTTATTGATAAATAGTACGAAGTCCACTTCAGTCCATAAAAAATTGTTTTCTAATGTTAGAAGCACTCAGTGCAATGTGATTGTTCTTTTCGTGAATTCGTGAATATCTGATCGACATGACCTAGGCTATGTTTTCCTGAAACAAAGATAGCTCTTGACAAGCTGAAATTTATTCACAGGTAAAGTGATTCTAATCTTAGCAAATCTCTTTGTAACATATATCTACTTTATTAATATGCATATGTCTAATTTTATCTGCACGTTATGGCATAGACTTGCATGTAAAGGTGTTCTCCATTCTATGCTGTTGGGAAAAATATTCACAATGGAGCAGGTGCACGACTCGAACGCCTTATAATCTGTTAGACCCAAATACTGCCATGGGAAGGAAACTGCATGGGACGTTACTCTTCAAATACTCGACCATTAACCAGTCTTACTATTTATTGCATATTTGTGCGTCTGTATATGATATCTTCAAAAATACGGATTTTGACTTGTGTTTCTAGTTTTAGGAAATATGTGACCTTTATGTAATTGTCATATAAATATGTTTGTACATGTCTGAATAATAATATATAGATGCAGGTTGTGACAATGGCCTACATGTATATGGTCACAGCGGTGTGCCGTTTCGGGACACTAGCTGCACTCATTCCCGGTTGTGTTTATTAATTGATATGACTACTTATTAGCTTTTTGCTGAACTGCGTTGTCAAGGTTATTCATTAACAAGACACAATATAACGTGTATAAAAAAAATCCAGGGGAAGTCACTCCACCCTAGAAATCAATTACTATCAGACCATTGTTTATTGTTATTAGATTGTTGTATATATCAAGCCAAACTATTGCCCTCCATTAACTTTTACTTTGGATAAGGTTATAATTAATGCGATAGATATATTTTTAGGGAATCTCCTACTGATCATTAGTAACCTGTATTAAAGCATGTTCAGATACGGCTACTTTACACGGTGCCCTTTTGACGAGTTCGTGGTAAAAATTCCCATTGGGCGTGTTTCTTGTTAAACTTTCTCATTGAGTGTGATTTACGGTCAGATTGTCTGGTGTTTTACATTTGTCACGTGGATTGAAGAAAACACAGACATTGTGCGACACATTATTGTACGGTCTGGGTTTTAGAAACAAAGGATACATGAGCTCCAGACAAATCATATTAATACATTGGACGACGCTTTTCTGCTATGATCGACTGACCAAAACACGCCATCTCATTGCTTTTATTTATCTGTTTATGAAACATTTTTCTCGTGCGTTTTATATGTTTTTTTTGTGTGTGCTAAATTAATATATCTGTTATAATTCGTCCATTGTCCCTATGCTTCGGTGGAAACAAAAGTTAGCACAGTTAATTGGTGGTTTGTTTTCAAATTTCTGTTATTTTCGTGAACAGCTTTCTATTTACAGGCGTAACTTGGTTGTGTTTTTTTTGTTGGTTAGCTGTTTGGTCGGTCGGTTCGTTTGTTCATTTATCCCTCAAGCTTATTCTCTCATTGTGTATGTTGTGGGTCCAACCTGTGAATAATCTAAATACAACACCCACAGCAGAGCCGCACAACCAAAAGCTGGTCTGATAACTGGCACTTTCGGCACACATTTTATATAGGTCTCTGTTAAGTAAATGTGTTGTAGTTTGATTCTTGCCATCACTGTTGGCCTTCCGATTTGCGATCAGAACATCTGTTATATTTGTGTGACACTGACTGTGTCTCTAATATGGCTACGTATGTATACAAAATATAGACAGTGTACACTACCTAATGGCTACTACAAGTATGGGTGTATCTCTTAAATTATTTTTGTCCGTCACTGCACCTCTCGCGTCGCCTAAACTTGAAATTTGTTTGAGTTTGCAGGTCATTAATGGCCTTGGATGATTTGTTGTGTCTTTAAGAAACTGATAATTAACAGTATTGTTTGTTTTTTGGGATAAACCGGCAAAGGATATTAAAGGCATTTAGGGAGGATTGAAGCATAAAGGTTGTTTAGAAGGAGCCAATAAATCAACTAGCTCGTATCCCACGCTGACCAGTGTAACGCTATATCTGTACCAACCTGCTCTCCTGCATCTGTTCACCTTAGATTATTACCCGGGGCTAAAGTAAGCAAACTTAATGATGCATGTGACAGTAAAAAGACAACCCTTTATAATGTGACCCTGCTGAAGGCATGTGTGAATCTCACGCGAGATTCATCTATTCCACGCGATCTTGATTTTCCTGTTCTAGTCGTGTCCCATGCAATCCCTTAAAACAGGGGAATCTTTCAGAGAATGAGCGGAGACCAATACAAGCTTGGGTTGTGGCGTCTCTGTTACAAAATCGAAATTCCCATACAAACTGACGATCGAATGAGAACAACAGTGTCATGTCACATAAACCAGCAATGGTCATAAATATGATCTCCAATAAATAAAAGTATTAAATGGTGCTTGACTGCACTAAACCAACACGGCATACAATTGTATAGTTTTAATTTAAAATACTTATAAACCTTGTTATATTATCAGACATGTCTTGCCTGTACACTATAAGGCATTGCGTAGTGATTCCGAGACCTGGGTGTAACAACACGTAATGACGTATCACAGTAATCACGCATTCCTCACCAGTTTACATTTAAAACAGTTATGCACAGGACCAATGGACCTATTTTCCATTAATCACGTCGGTTTGCGACCAGATGGCAGCTAGAGCTACCATCGGTATAAAACTTTATTAAATAATGGTACAATCTATATCTCACTAAATGACCAATTTGTTTATGGTTTGCTCCAGTTATAAAGGTCAATGACAAATTGTTAATGAAGGTTATCAGCGTGGGAATATAAGGTTAACACATCTTGTTAATGAAACTATTACTAACGCTCAAGTTGTCTAATTGTTTAATAGTGTGTTATCAACAATAACATTACTTGCACCTCACTATCTCATGACTTGTTTTTATGTACAGAAAATAACGAAACAATTAAAGGTTGAAATTACGAGCAAATTGCTGTATCACACATGCATTTAATGTTCAAGATGTTTTCCGCCTCTATTGTTATTTTTCTACTAACACGTCAATTTAAAGTATATATAATTATTGGTATAAAATAAACGGCCATCAGTGCTGTATGGTGGATACATTATCAACAATAGTTTGGTGTGTTTTCACAACGAGGGTTAAATGCTGCAGACCTCTGAAGCCACCGCTCTTCTGGGTAGGCCTACATCATGTAGAGATTCATGTGAGATTCGAAACACATTCGTAGCTTTCTTATTAGGATGATCTCTATAGTGTTTTATTGCATTCCTTCGTTCACAATTCTCGTACCCATCTTTTTTTTTTCTTTTTTTTGGTCGAGTGATCCAATCCGCACATTACTGTTCTATTTTAATCACCAATTCCTTTGTTAATTCAGTTTAATACCCTGCACCTATCCTCTAGACACTATGGTTAGACGAGATACCAATGTCATTGTGGAAATCCTGCGCCATGGCCTTCGGGTTTAATTAAACACTCTTAAGCCAACTTTAATGGTAGCCTGATTCTTTCATTCTATTGTAACACCTTATGTTTATCAGATTTCCTGCTTGTTGTTGGATTAAGAACTTTGGAGTTTTCCTTTAACACTTTCGCCCGAGGTAATGTCGGTTCGGACCACGCACCTTGTCGTAACGGTTCGTTTGCTCCCCAGATTTGTCACTAGCCTCAGGCATTGGTGTATATTTAGTCAGCCATACAGAGCTTACTCGCTTCACGCTGTGTTAATACATCCTGCATTAGAAGACGCGACCCATGTGTCAGTGTGTAGCTTATGAAGGAGTACAGCACAGTTTATCAGGAGCAATTCAAGACCAGAAAGTTTGAGAAGTGAAAAACGTATCTGAAGATTTCTTACCTTTAGGATGACCACGTGTCGGCATTATTGTGATGCTGTTTGGTTTTGATTTGTTTTTGTCCTTTTTTCCACAACAAATGCTGTGTATTGTTATAGAGAACTTTAAGACGGATAATACTGGTGGCTTCAAAGGATTTAACGACTGCATTCAAGCGATTTATCTCAGTGAAGTACCGTGAGTACATTTTTAAAACAACATCAGAGAGTGTATCATCTTACACTGTAAGAAAATTTCATGTGTTTAGAGAGATATCATTTATTATTTTATTTTAACCACATATACAATTTATTTTTCAACAAGGTCGGAATAAACTGCCAGATATATCAAAACGCATATATACAAAGTTAACAGGATTAACATATAATGTGGTAGCACTATGGTATAAACCAACAATTATGAAGACATTGCCTTTGAATATGTTAAACAAAAACAGCACAAAGCTAATGGTGGAATGTGGACGAATTATTGAGCCCACGTCAAATTTGAAATATCAAAGATGTTATTACGTCAATGTAAATCGTTGTTGTTTTTTTGGCAATGTTGTCTGGGTAAGTTAACAATTGTTAAATGATTTGCAGCCGGTCTAACCGGTCTCAAAACAACAACTGTCTTTGTTGACATGACAAAGATTCAAAAGTATTTAGTGTAAACATATTTAATAACATATTTACACATATGTTACTAGAATATCATTGAAAGATTTGGATTATGCGTTGTTTACCTACGTACTGATGCTGTATAACGTTTGACTCGTGACAAACCCTGAGGATAACTTGGCTGAATTGGTAAGCCAGCATCCAGCTCTATATCCCATTGATTATTTGAAACAGGCCCAAGATCTAGAAATTAGCATGAAAAGCCTCGAAAATAATTTTATTTTTACTTATTCTACTTGTATTTCTAATGAAATGAATGTGGAACTATGGGATACAACTATGAATAACACGGAATCGTATACTATTATTTGGAACTGGAGCCGGTCTTGTTTTGTTATCACCGGAGATATCTAAAGACAAACTAAACCATTGAAGTCCATGCACTATATCTCGTTAGACGAAGGAGGTAACCCACTATCCTTCAAGACGGTTAATTAGTGATGTTGATATATAATTATCAAAACTTTGCATCATAATTAAAATGCGTAAATATAGGCGTTTATCTGATAATCTATTTTTATATATGATCTCTACACGACTTCTGACAGGCGACTGGAACTGTGATTAAAATGTAACAAATGCACGTTATTTACAGTATGTCTTTTGCTAAAGGTTATAATGTGTCATCGGGATAGTTATGTCGTAGCTTATACCTAATTATAGTTTGTTTGTATCATCTGGAAATTCTTATCTATTCTGAAACTTGTTTTTGAGATTTAATCTAAAACAGGACAAAATCATTAATCGACTGCCCGATGCCAGTGTTGCCAAAGGTTACGTATTTCTAAAAAGTAATAACATTGGCACAGGGATGTTGGTGAATTAAAAACAATGAATCATCTCATGTTCTAGAAAAACTCCCAGAGACAAGTTTCTAAATAGATGTAAATTATTTGATATGCTAACGAGCTCGAATCGCAACAAAGGCTAGGAAAAGTTTCTTTCTCTATATTTAATATATATTAATATAAATTGTGTGCCGTTTGACTGCAGCAGAGAATCAATGCCTTCATGGGTCCATAAGGATTACCAGACAAACTACCGACTAATACCCACACATATAGTGTGACAGTATCACATATCATCTCAAATAAATTGTTGTATAGCAAAAGTTTTAGGGACACATATAGGCCATGTACCTTACTTATGTATATTGACGTTGGATAAAACATGCTTTTATCGATGTACACATTGTCATGGACTGGTGTTCACTGAAACAAACAAACAAACAAATGATCGATTGATTGAATTGAACATTCTCTTATACCACCGACATTGATACAATTGTCATACTGTTGAATGATGCATGATCAGCACAAGGAACAATCCGAAAAGATTTCTCGAGAAAACCAAAAACTACCATTTAAAAAAGTGTAATAATGGCGATTAACTACAAGGTGAATAACACCAAGAGAGAAAGAGCAACAATAGGGTGTTGACGAGTGAGGAAGAGCAACAATAGGGTGTTGACCAGTGAGGAAGAGCAACAATAGGGTGTTGACAAGTGAGGAAGAGCAACAATAGGGTGTTGACAAGAGAGGAAGAGCAACAATAGGGTGTTGACAAGACAGGAAGAGCAACAATAGGGTGTTGACAAGAGAGGAAGAGCAACAATAGGGTGTTGACAAGTGAGGAAGAGCAACAATAGGGTGTTGACAAGTGAGGAATAGCAACAATAGGGTGTTGACCAGTGAAGAATAACAATAGGGGGAATAACAACAAGATGACAAAGATAGGATAGCAACGAGAGAAAAATAACAACAAGATAGTAACGAACAGAGGATAAAACGATAGAGAAATAACAACAGGATAGTAACGAAAAGTGGATAACAACGAGAGAGAAATAACAACGAAATAGTAACGAAAAGAGGATAACAACGAGAGAGAAATAGCAACAAAATAGTAACGAAAAGAGGATAACAACGAGAGAAAAATAACAACAAGATAGTAACGAGCAGAGGATAACAACGATAGAGAAATAACAACAAAATAGTAACGAAAAGAGGATAGCAACGAGAGAGAAATAACAACAAGATAGTAACGAACAGAGGATAACAACGATAGAGAAATAACAGCAAGATAGTAACGAAAAGTGGATAACAACGAGAGAGAAATAAAAACAAAATAGAAATACATGCGGATAACATCGAGAAGGGAGTAACAAGTAAAGGGTAACATCTAACAAGGAGAGGAAACACAACAACATGGCAACACAAATAAGCTGACAACATCAACAACAACGTGACAAACAACAAGAGGAATAACAAAAAGAGGAATAACAAAAAGAGAGTAAAAACAAGAGGGTAAAAAAAATGAAGAATAAAAACAATTAGGTAACAACGAACGGATAACAAATAGAGGGTAAAAACAACAAGCGTAACAAGAGGGTAAATCACTATAAGTGAGGGGTGACAACAGCAGTGCCACAACAAGATCATAAAAACAACCCGAATTACCACAGTAGAGTGGCAACAACAAGAGAAATTGCTTCAAGAGAGGGATAACAACAAAACGGAACAACTACAAGAGGGTAATAATGAGGGAGGATTTAAAACAATAGGATAACGAGACGGGCGGATTAACCACTCTGGGTAACATCAAGAGAAAGGGGAAATAAGATCAGCAACAAGAGGAGAGGAGAACTAACAACTAACACAAGTGTATTTGTTTGGTGCTCGACATCGTACTCATGGGCACTCACTATGACGACTTCGCATGACCGGTATTTTGCATGGTACTTTTAAGTCAGTGTAGAAGCTGACATGACAGAGAGAGTTTGTCGCTCTCTGTGATGTGATCAGATGGGATGGGATTTATTGATATCTCGCTACCAATGTTATTCACACAACAGCCTATGGGTAGCAGGCGCATCTAATATCTGTAAATCTCTCGTGTTATAAATCTTTAGTCGGATAGAAATAATAACATTGATTGTTATCTGTAAAATAATATAATAGTTTATTCATTTGTTAGTTTATGCGTGCGTGTATGTACGTGTATCACATATTAATACCCGTACAGGAATGTGAAACATGGAATATGAAGTTTATCCGAATCTCCTTGTGTTATACTGTATTAATTATCTCATGTTTACCGTGTCTGCATAGTTAACTTATCAATCTCTCCGCGCTGGTTACCGTCTTTGGTTATACGGTTTAATTCTCTACCGAAGTTTAAATTCCTGACGTGTGTCCTGACTTCTAAGGACATTCTGCAGACTTGATTGCATTTCAGATCTGTTCACTGGATATCATCATCCACTGTGTACATAGGAACTTGATGTTTACCTGCCAGTAGAAATAAAACCCGATTAAGTGATTGATTAATCAGAATACAGACCCTATACGATAAGCATCTTTATCAAAATAACATATACGCCCTGCTAGACAATCTATTACAGTATTGATATTCGAATTGATTTACGTATAGCACACACAAGCTAACTATTCGCCCGATTATTTTCGGCTACTTTCCTCATCCCATGTTTATTTGCATTTTATTCACCGCTGATTTCTCCAATCTGTCTTCTGAACAACACATTTATAATGTTACAATTATGTTCTTGTTTGAGTGGCATTTAGAAGCTGGTAAATTAGGAAGACATGACAACTGATATGGATTTTTCAACTTCTGGATATAATTAGGTAGCGACGTTTCGATCTCGATGCTAAGATCGTTTTCAAGC